>WYDF02222539.1:5982-21173 GCA_009867245.2 Adranes taylori | reverse complement strand
TAGAACAATACATCTATTTACACCCGCGGAAATCTAAAACTTCAATATATATATATATATGTATATATATCTACTTCTATTTTTTGTGATTAATAATGTAACGCATCGTATTAAAAGACACTTCTTTCGAGTTGAAATGAAAATCATTGGGTTTAACTAGGTCCCTTGCATGATGTTTTTCAAACTTAATTGTATGACTGTTTTCCACTAAATTTGGTGGAATACTCTGTGCTAAGTTTGGTGCCACGTTCACAAAATGTTTATTAAAATTAGAAGCAAATAATGCTTTTGTTTAATCACATATTTTTTGGCACTTATTACCACGTACAACATCCCAAGCTGCTCGGATTTTGTTTGTTGACAGCTTAATGTAAGAACTCTTCGACGTTTTCTTTGCTTTATTTAAAGCATCTCAATATGCCCTTCTGTATGTTCTATATTGGTTCTGTAACTCATTGTCATTACGTTCATCATTAATATCCATAAGAGTGTTTAGATGCGCATATTCCTTAGCGAGTTTTTAAACCATGGCACTGTATCATCTTTATGTTTCTTATAGACCCATATCTCGGGAAATTGTTTGTTGCGTATGAGTTATAGCTGTTGACAAACTCTTTGGTTTCTGTATCTTTCTCTGTTGTTTTCTTGTTTAATATTTCGTTAATTGTGCCCCATCTTCTTTTTATGTCTTGCGTATGTTTTATAAGTTTCTTATTATAGTGTTTTTTCTTTTCGCTTATCATTGTCGTTACTTTGTTTTTCCTGTTTCTTTAATTCATCTTTTAGTTGTTAATTTTCCGGGTAGTTTTTCATCATCTTGTATTTATTTTCTCTCTCCTTCATTTCGTTTACTATTTGGTCAACCATCCAATCATTTTCTTCTCTTATTTTTTCTTTGTTTTGGCTTTTGTCTTTTGTTTTTGTCATTATTTCTGTTAGTTGTCTGAAACTTGTGATGCTTTATGATTGAATTTCTTCTTTTAACAATTTTTCATATTTCTTTTTGTTTATTAGATTTATGGTTTCCATTTTTTGTTTTGTTTTCTTCGTGCTTATTTCCAGGAGTATCATTCTATGGTCTGTTATGCTGATGTCATTTATTTTACAAATACATTTGAGTTGTTTGACGATGCTTATACAATGCTATTATTGTTTTGTTTTATGTTGTGTAGTTTTATTGTCTATAGTATTTTATATTTTTTATTCATAAATTTCTAGCGTTCCATGCAGTGTTTTGTTTCTTTTTTATGTTTGTTTAATATGCCTATATTTAGATCTCCCAATATTTGTTCTAAATAATCAATAAATTCTTGATGTTTATAATTTGCTGGTCTATATATTCCTATTATTTTTATTCCTATGTTAATTTCCAGCGCTGTAGCGGTGCAATCATTATTTGTGATGTCTAATTGTTTGTGGCTTATATTTTCTTTGATGTAGATGAATACCCCTCCCCCTTTTGTTCGTGTTCTTCACGAGTGTATACTGTTGTAATGTTTTATGTGTAGTAGTGTTTCATTTTTTCCAGTCATGTTTCTGTTAGTATTAATATTTGTGGTTGCTTTTCTTTTATGAGTGGTATAATTTCATCAAATTGATTTTTTATGCTTCGTATATTTAGGTTTATAATTGTAATTTTTTCCTGTATTTTTGGTTGTTTTTGTTTTTTTTTTGCCTATTTTTTTCTTTATATTGTATATGTTTCTGGCTTAGTTGGACTCAGTGTTATATGCATCTATTCTATTCTGTTATCTATATGAGCCCAAAATTCATAAAAAGAGATTCTCTAAATTGTCACCGTGGTTCAACAATAGACTAGTCTCACTAGTGATCGAGAAGAAGAAGATTCACAAACAATTTATCCAAACTAGGAATACTAGTGATCATGCTAGATTCTTAGACCTAAGATGACAGTATAAAGAATTGAGTTCAATCTGTTATATAAACTATATTAATAACGTAAATAATAGTATAAAGGAGAATCCAAAATATTTCTGGCACTTCATAAATGATAAAAGGAAAGCAAGCACTTTACCCAATAATGTGTTTTATAATTCTAACATTGCCACAATTGGTTCGGATATTGTTAATTTATTTGCTGATTATTTTGCAACGGTGTACCAAATTTGAATCCTACAGATGTGGTGCATAGCATAAATGTAGCCCAGTTTCTACTTATGAATGTCCAATGGTGAGTGTTGTTGAGGTAGTAGATAAATTGAATTCATTGAAAGACAAACTGTCATGTGGTCCCTGTTGGGATTTCAGCATATCTCCTAAAAATGTGCTTATACGCTCTGCACACCGCTACAGCTTCTTTATAATCCATGGCTTAAAGAATAAGTGTTTCCAAAACTATGAAAACACAGTTTTGGAACACCTTTATTCAAAAATGGTGACAGTGCTGATGTTACAAATTATCGAAGCGTTTCTATACAGTCTGATATTCAAAAAAAAAATTATGTTATTATTTCCGATCATTTGATTTGGTCTTGCAATTAAGCTTTAATAAAGGAACAGCATGGCTTTCGGAAGGGACATTCTACACTTACAAATCTAGTAGAATATACTCATTATCTAGTCGATGCAGCACTGGAAAAAGGATGCGTGGTTGATACAAGCGATTTTAGCAAAGCGTTTGATAGAGTAAACCATGATTTACTTGCATTAAAACTTGATTGGACTGGGTTCAATGTAAGCTTGCTTAACTGGTCGTAGCTGTTTGTTGACAGGTAGGACTCAATCTGTTAGAATAAGAACTTTATATCTAACAAAATCGCCAATGTTATTCAATCTTTTCATTAATGATATAACAGGATGTTCTAACTTCGCTCGATTTTTAATATTTGCGGACGATGTTAGAATCTTTTCAGTTATCAACTCAGAGGAAAATCAAATTCAATTGGTCTGAATTAAATAAATTCGTCGAGTGGGCAGCATTAAATAAATTGTGCCTTAATCTTAAAAAACGTTACCACATAAATTTCAAATCATGGCACAGGAAAATACTACCGTTTAACTCTAAAAGAGGCGAGAGTATCATAAATAAAGCTCAACGTGTTAAAGATTTGCGTATTACTTTTGATTCTAAATTATTATTTAGCGAACATATAAATAGTATTGTAATCCAAGCTCGTAAATTGCTGGGCTTCCTAAACAGCAGTGTGTTGAGCTGAATGTATGCTCTCACAAACTTATTCACTGTTCAATTATCAGAGCTAGTTTAGAATACGGTAGTCTAGTTTGGTCGCCCCAATATCAGGTTTACAAGATTAAGCTAGAAAGAGTACAAAACATTTTACTAAGAACGGGTGAATGGAAGCTTAACATAACCTATTATAACCGTGAGTATGATCACTTAAAATCTGCCTTGAATTTATCGAAATTAGAGTCTAGAAGAAATGTAAGTGACGTCCGTTTTATACATAGATTGTTAGTGGTGAAATTGAATCGCAGAAACTTAAACAAATAATTAGTTGAAATATTTCTCAACGTACATTGAGAAATTTTAGTGGATTTCATGTTCCCCATCATTCAACAAAAATATGGCAGATATGGTCCAATTTATCGAGCTGTTACTTACGCATTAATTCTTAATTATTGTTGATATAGTCATTGAGAAAGATATATATATATATAAATATTGAAAATTACTACTATACCTTCGTAATATACTTAAACAATCCTAGGGTCCATTAAAAGAAAATAGTCGTATAAGTGAAGTGTCCCACTCCTTGTGGAGTTTTTGGAAAATTGATTACATGTTTTAATTCTAAAGTCGTTTATACTGTACACACCTTTAAAATTAATATTAGGTATGTACTTGTTAATGTGTTACACCATAGATAAAACATGGTCTGTACCTGCTCTTGGATTCCATTTGGAATGACATTCCATGATACATTAAAATAAATCCATTATGCACATATTTTATTTTATCTAATTAGCCCATTTATTTTGCTGTCGTTCGATTCAAACGTCGACGAATTCCATTCTCTGATGGGCTATGGAGTATCTTAACTGAATCATAACATTTATTCAAACACAGTTTTGTCATAAGTTACCTCATGTGTAACTTTACACCAAACAACTGATATATAATTTCCTGTTCAATAAGGAGTACGCGAAGGTGACACTCTCTCTCTCTCTCCCAAACTACTTACAGAGACTTTAGGGAAAATTTTTAAACCCTTGATTGTGATAACGAAATATATTAACATAAACGTCGCTTATATCAGGCACCTAAAGTTTTCTTACGATATTGTACTCGTTGTTCATACAATACATTTGGATTGGTATCTTAGTGAACTCCTCTATGTGAAATTTCATTTTCAATCAATTACTTATCCCGGTTTTTTTTTTTTAACGAAAAGTATACTTCGTTTATTACGGAATAATCGTTTATACTAAGATTACTATGCCTATGTAAATAGTACAAAAATTACTCTGTTTTCGTATTATTATATTAAGTGCTTTAGTAAAGTAAATAAATTGCATAAAACTTTTGTAATTTATAATATTTGCTGAATACAATAATGATTATTTAATTTTCAGTTACGCAAAAGACATATGCTTTGTAGTTCTTCAGTATTCGCCAGATATTCTCGTTAGCTGGAAAGTTATACCTACCCATGAAACAATAAGTGATTCTGAAACCGTATCAGTTGTACACTGTTATCATTTGTCAAGTGATTACCACACCGTAACGAATATTAGAGAAATGACTAATGTACAACATAAAATAAATTCTTTACATAACATACAGGGTAAGTTTACATAAAACTATTTGGTTAGGTGTAGACATTTCAACTCAGCACTCTGTTCATATATTCTATTTGTACTCTAGCCCTTGTCCTCTAGCTGCCTACATTTCCACTTCATACATCAATATACTTCTCACTCATACGTATCATATTCCTTATTCTTATTGAATCAAAAAATGTTTCCTCTCATATGCATTTTATTCTATTCGCTTCATTATTTCTGACTTTAATACTCTACATAACCAATTACAGCTTAACCTAAATATTTGCCCCTAAGTATTTAACCAAGTAATTATCCCAAGTATACATAACCAGAATCATATATTCATATTCTACCTATAGAGTAGGTATTATTACTCTGGCTATGCACTTTATTGACAATAAAGATTTTTTATTTTATATTTCTTAACAAATTCTATTTTTATTATATTGTAACTTAAAGCAGCCGTGAGGTTGTACTACAGTTATTTTTAATCATGATTCGCTTAATGCAGTTTTGGGAAACTTTAAACATTCTATACTCATTACAGGTTGTGGTGGTCTCATATTAGGTGCTGGAGATCAGAATATTACAATATGGAACTTAAAATATGGTAACATTGCTGCGACGGTAGATATAGGAGATAATTTGCCATCTCCTACAACATCATGGGTCAAAAATGACCGGGTAAATTTCTATTTTATTACCGGGATACGTTTTTTTCTGTATTTTAAATATTCTGTTAATTATATTTTTATTTCATTGTGTAACTGAACAGATAAAGATGACTTTATTTTGCAAATAAACTGATTTGTACATCATATTTTATTGTCATTAGGGATTCCTGTTCATTCTGCAGTACTACCAAGATGGTGCCCTAAGACTAATTGCTGTAAATGGTCTCAATCATAACTTTAAACGTTTACAGATGTATAAACCTCCCGCGGGATATGAGAAGTAAGTTGTTTTTAATAATTAGCTTGCATATTTAATGACATACAATGTACCCGCTAAGTAGCAAAACAGTGACATTATTACTGTAAAATTAGATAGGAAAGACACACGAATTTGGAATTTCGTTAAAACGATTTCGGCCTTTCGCGACTCACCAAGAACCTAGTAATGTACTTTGATAAATACTGTTTTACAATAAAGAGCGTTGGTTTTAATTTGGGATTAAAAACTCATACTTCTGAAAACTGAAATGATTTTTATTTTATTGTTTAGTTTTGCAGGGGTCTGCGTATCAAATGGTATACTAGTATCGTTGTACAAAAACGGTATTCTAAGTTGGAATGTCGAAACAGGAGACCTCATCTTGGAAGAAACAATCTCCGATATGACATGTTTACCATCGGGAGAGCACGCAATCATTATCACTGGCGATCAAATTCACGTCAAGCACGTACTGTCGCATTTAATTATGAATTACGATTTTACAGATATGTCATCAGCTGAATTCAGTTGAATATAAAGTTGTTTTATGTTTATTTATTATTATACTCAGCGTTAATGTTTTTGATTTTACGATTGTTCTGTGTTTAAGTTGAAAAATCAACGATTTTTATTAATTTATAATCGATTAGGAATTTTTATACATAACTACATATTCTTAATAATGTTAAGACGTTAAGCGAGGTGTGCCCATCGATGATTATTTTCAATTTTCCTATGGCTTACGTGGCGCTGGGTGTGCATTTTATTTGGGACAAGGCTGGAGAAATGTGGGAAATTTTATAACCATAATAATACCAACATCGTCCAAATCCTGTGATTACATTTTATGAGTAATAAATGTCATTTATTTTGTATTCAGCAGAGCTAGGCCATCACAATTCACTGATCCAATCAAATAAAATTTGAGGTCCTTGCATTTCTCAGATAACATTTTTAGCATCCACCAATTTACATCCACTAATTCCTTCCTGAAATACACAACGTAAGTTCCAAACGACTGATCCGAAGATTCTCTGCACCGGTGCGGGACTAATTAGTGTTCGTATTTTGCTTGTACTCAGTTAAACTTTGGATATGTGGTTTCGGGCCTGGTTGCCTAGTCTGACAGCCAATTTAATCAATATTATTTGGTTACCACCTGTGTGAGTACAGATTATGCACGATAAAATCTGCACAGAAGTAAACTTATGCTAACATTAAATTTTATCGGCTTTCCGGAACACTCTCTGACTTTTTTAAAATCTTTTCTATTAAGTCGTGCACAGTCTATTGCTGAGATGAACCATGCAACAAAATGCTACTTTATTTTAGCTTGGCAAATCTTTTTTAACATTTTTAACTATAGCCTAATCAATTCAATGGGACGTAGTTCCGGACAAGTTGGAGGATTGATTGATTTTGGTGTTAATTTCGCTATTCCACTCCATGGTAGAATTGAAATAACGGTAAGTGGCCAAAACATAATATTCCCAATGTGTACACCCAAAAGCCGTTTTTGAAGGAATTCATACCAGTAAATTTCTTGGGTTAGAGTTTCATTCGATATGAAACTTTGACTCTTAGCATACAGAACAAAACAACTGCCGTATCAAATTACTACCTTCTTTGGAAATTTGATTTCATTATCTGTTTAAACTTATTCAGTACAAGGAATTACATAAGTCCGTGAGACTCTAACTAGATAATTATTTGTCAGAACTCTTGTAAGTTTCATAGTTCATTACAACATGTTTAATTTTTCCTCTGCGATGAATTTTGATGGTAATGTACATTTGTCAAACATTTTAATTTTTTGCTGTTTCTTATCGAAATGTTCGATTTTTCTGTAATAATGGTCACTACTGTTTTATCCTTCCTTTTAGATACTGGTGGGCGAGAAAACCTAAACTATTGTAGATTTAGGAATACGTAATTCTTGAATCATCTTTCTGTTTGATACCTATTTATTTCCATTTACTAATTTGTAACATTTTACTCTAAAAGCTTGTGCCACAATGACATACACCGAATTAAAGACAAATTAATCAAAACTAACTGATCCAAATTTCCAATTTTTAAATATCAAGTGAGTTTGAACGGAATTTATCGTGCTTATGCTTTATTTGGTACTAAGCCTATAAAGAGTTCCAGATTCCCCGCATAACATAGCTATTGCAATATTTCATGTCGTTCATTCATCAGCACCTGCTTATTTGGCTAGATTTTATTTGCACCTGTAGCAATTATTAGGATGCGTTGTGTTGGAGTGGTGAACTTTCTCACTCGTTTTCCAAGAGGTATAGAAAAACCCCTACTTAGGTCAAAGATTCGTTTGTGTTTTGTTACAACATTTCTGCAGGTTGTTAAGTAGAAACATTTCGGGTTTTTTTCTTGCAGGACTAGATCAGAATGAACGCTAGTTTGATTAATTTTGTAATATCAATGACAATATGATATGATACCACTTAAAAATATTAGGTTTCTTCTTCACAATTAAAATAAAGAAATCAGGAAAAACGGGCATATCGTTTAGCTTCTTCTGGATTGCCGGTTTTATAAATAAATACGCTGGAACAGAAAAGAGGCAACTACTAATCTCAATTCACGAAGAAAGAATAGAATTGAATGATCATCGGTGAGTACGCGGCGGTTAATGGTTTAAAAGAAAGTTTTAAATCGAGTTTATAGATTAAGAAAGTATAATCTGAACATTATTTTTATTTAATGTGAGTGGATGTTCTGGATAGACTTTGGACATTCATGCGTGTTAAAGAACCATAAAAAATATTCAATTATTTATGCATGCCTAAAAATAAGAGAATATATTAGAACAGAAATACGCAACTTTTAGTAACTGCCGGGTCACTTCAGAGAAAAATATATTATTTCTAGTGGCACATAATTAGTTAAAGGGACTCTGATATACATATCGATTCTGCCTATTTTAATATTGGGTTTAATACATTTCGTACTTCTTTGCTCAAAATAATGTACATGACCAGCTAAGAAAGTGCACAAGAAAAGTCTTCTTTTCTTTGGTGTTCTCTTATTCCTTAGGTCTTCTTTTACTCTTACTTAGTCCACAAATTGCAAAATAACGGCCATTTGCAGATTACAGATCTCTGCTAGAAAGTTATGAGAACTACTTGAAAGTTTTTCTTCCAATATCAAAAGCTATTTCGATAACGCTGGTAATAATTTCCAGTGATTTAATAGGATTAGGAGCAAATATGGTGCCCAAGATGCAATGCATTTTTTAATGATGGCATTGACCGTTCTGTGGAAAATGAGAAATACATTTAATGTTTTTGTATCATCGACACGAGGTCACATGAAAATGCTCATACGGAAACTGATAAATACGATATTCGGTGGACTCTTTACTACCTATTAAATGTATGAACATCCGTGATGCAATTTTCCTTACACAAATCGACCATTTAAAGAGCGTGGCTCCTTTTGTAATTTTTATAGTTGCAGTATTTTATTTATAGAAAGCTCGTTCTCACCGATTTGTCTGCATTTTGCATTTTTTCCCACCCATTTACCATAATTTTTTAAATGTAAGTTACTGAAGATCCAAAGTCTAGTAGGGCGAGTGATAAGTTATTTATCTTTCAGGTGCATATTTACTGTTTATTAAATGAAAATCTATTTTATGCCACTTCTGTTTGTACATAGGATCTAGGATACATAAGTCACATTTATTATGTATATTTATTTTGTAAGTAAAATATTAATTACATATTTATACATATAATATTCATATGCATTATAGAATACATAATACATCATAAACAGGACTTCGAATTTCAACTTTTAATGTTTTTTAAGGTTTTATTAGCAATTCGTATGAATTTTTGGGTGTTGATTTCAAAAGAAACAATTTTTTCTGTACTACACAAGGATTTTCTGCTACTTAAAATTAAAGAAATTAATGAAAATAGATTTAAAATATTAAGCGTGACTCTAAGGCTAAGTAAAATATAACGAGAAATCTAAATTTATAAATAAAATTATTTTACTTTCCATATTTACTGCATGAAATATTCTAATTTACTGGCAGGTATCTTTTACCCGCAATCTATTCAAAAGTACTCACGAAATAGTGATTTTTGTTTCTGATTTGGATTATCTTTGTGAAATATCTAGCACTAATCAACCATATTGTAGCGACCGTGATATTTTTGATCCATCTCCTTGATATCTCCAATCTGCATAATTGTCAGTTTTTTCATTTTCAATTTTTTATATGATTATCAATTTGATGTGTTATTTGTACTTTTTGTTTCATTGACATAATTTAGTACCTTCTTTGTGATTACTATTTTGATGTAACTTATTCGCGTTACACACATCTTAAATTCGTGTATTTTTGAATCACGTTTTCGACGATTGTCTTTTAATATGTAGTTTCATTTAATATGTAATTTGTTGTTTCCTAAAAATTTGGTGGCTATCTCCTTAAATGCCAAAGTAGTATTTTTTCCGAAATGTCCATTTATAGATTTTCTGTTATCGACTTCACTGAAAATGCTCTCTCTGAGTTTCACTCCCAATGACTCAATGAGTATTAGTATTCGTAAAGCAGCGTAAGAGTTGATGAGAGCTGCTACTGCATCAGACTGTTTCAATAGATACAGTCGAGTCCGTTCTTAAACTTGTTTTTCGATGTCGCATTAACAACCTCCATTGGCAATGAGTTCCGTTGTGCTGGTGATTCCTATTCTGTTGGTGATTGCTAAGTGTTTCCTTGGATTGCGTCGACAGAATTCGGTACTTAGTTTGAGGCTGTGGCCATGCAAGTGGGTGTTTGTGTTCTTCCTGAATAGTGTCCGTTTAATATTTTATAGGTTTCGATCAGGTCTCCACGAGTTCTTCGCTCTACTAGGGACGGAAGCTTCAAGAACGCTAATCTCTCTTCATAAGATAGATTCCTAATCTCAGTCGGCAGTTTAGTTGCTCTTCTCTGTACACGTTCCGGTACACATTCCAGTGGCATGAAATATGGATTCCAGATCAGATGACCATATTCCAATATAGGACGAATGTGATTTGTAGCGAAGAATGCCTTCTTCGTTATATACAATAAAGAGTTTGCTTTTTTACTACCCCATTTATATGCTCGTCTCATTTCAAGTTTGTGCTTATTGTAATTCCAAGATCCTTCTGTGAAGCTACTGTTCTCACCATTAGCAGTAGCGTAACATTTTTCAGGGTTTGCCGCACCCATATGCAAAACCGTACATTTGCCAGCGTTTAATGGCGGGAGCCATTGTTATGCCCAGTCGTATATTTCGTACAGAATTACCTGCGTGTTATTTGGTAAATCTGGGCATCCAATAATCTTTTTAGCATCTGCAAAATGACTAATTCTATTTGGTGACTGGTTGGACATGTCGCTGATGTAGCACAGAAATAGCAGGGGTCCAAGAACCCTGCTGCGCGCGCGCCGCTAAGGGTGCGGTATTTTGAAGAGTAATTGCCCTCTACCCGAACTCGATAGGAACGATCTGATAAAAAGCTTCGGATCCATTTGAGAAGGTTACCTCTGATTCCCATGGCATCTAGCTTGTACAGTAATCGTTTCATCGGCACTTTGTCGAATGCCTTTTCAAATATGTCCAGGAATTCACCCTTGTCATATTTATTAGTGTACTCGTCCAGTGCTACGAGCAGGTTGCTAGTGACTCATCGCCCGGTGAGGAATCCATGTTGCGATTCTCCAAGAGTGTCATTTTCAAGCAGGAAAGTGCTTTGCATATTCTCTCCATGCTTTGCATAGTAAAGAGGTTAGCCTCATTGGCCTGTAATTTACTGCTTTAGCTTTATCACGCTTCTTATAGACAGGGATAATAATAACCTTTTTCCAATCATCGGGAACTTCACCTCGTGTCAAAGGGTCGACCATTATTTCCGATAGAGCAGGACAAACCGCACTTGCACTTTTTCGGAGAAGCACGGCTGATATGTTGTCAGGTACCGGACTGGTAGTTGCTTTATGGTTGTACAAAATTTTCTGTATATCTACAGAATCAATGTGATTGGCCATTCTCGGCAGGTATGACAAGGACCATATGTTTCCTGAGAGTATACGTTATGGAACTGTTTTGCAAATTCTTCTGCTATTAATGTGCTGTCAGTAGTTGATTCAAATTGATTGTCGACATATCGTGGTCTTGATCTCACTTTGAAGCTTAGGGTTCTAGAAACGTAATTGAAGAATTTCATCCTACCGTTAAGAATTGATTTCTCGTACTTTTCGTTCTCTCGCATAATTTGTGAGATAACCTCATTGCGTAAGTTTCTATATGATATGCCGCATCATAATTAATTTTGTTGAAGTTGGGAACTCGATTGGTTTTGCTAGGTTTTTTCTCAAAAAACGGCCTCAATTATGCAATAGTCACTTTTCCTTATTGACGATTTTATTTCTACTTCTGTTGCTAGTTTGTTGTTATTTGTGAATAGCAGATCCACTAACGATGGATTATTGTTCCACCGTACCTAGCTGGTTCTTTTATTAGCTGACACAAATGGCGATTAGAGTATGCATCGAAGAAATATTCTGCTGACTAATTGCTTAGAGTGATCTTGTTCTGCAGCCAGTTAATTTGCGGTAGATTAAAATCACGAAAGACAAGGAGATTAGGATGCCATGAGAAATTGAAGATTTTATCCGTCAATGTTTTGTCAAGGTTTGGTGGGTTTTTGGGTGGCCTGTAGACATATATTAAGTTGAATTAAATTTGACTATTTAGCCCCGGTCGCCAGTATTTCGCTCGAGCCCTCACTTAGATCATCAGTATTTATCATATTGAGCTGAGTTCTGTAAGTTCCTTTATAAGGTATATGCATACACCACTTCCTCTCTTGTTATTCCGATCTGCTCTAGTAAGGATGTAGTTCGGAAGATTTACTGTCAGGTGTATCAGAATTTAACCGTCAGGTATGTCTTCGATATCATGACTATGTGCGGTACAGGCCAGAATCCTGAGTCGTATAGTTTTATCTTTATACTGGAAGTCAACAGCTACCTTAAATATTTTATTTTGGTCTTTTTGAGTTGGTATTTCTTCTACTAATATCGAATTTTTGATACTTAATGTATCTATTATGTATTTCTTTATATGCGCGGTTTTAGTGTTTTTACTGACAGGGTAGATGATATGCATCCAGCATTTCTTACTAATTTCCGTAAAAGCAGAATCTTGTTCCGGTCTTGCCGTACCAATGTGCTTTTTGTGCGTTACTTTGGTCCATTGACCAACTTTATTGGTTTGTCCATTCTTGTCATTTCATTTCCCTTCTTTGATAAAGCTTTGACGCATCCTTTAATCAGTCCATGTTTGATATAGAGGGATAGCACCACTTTATTCGGTTCAAACTTTCCGGTGAGTGCCAGTGAAATACTTTTGAACCATTGCTTTTTTACTCAATATTGTTTTTTTTATCTCGAGCGCCTCATAAGCACAAGAAAGACATACTTTGTGTATCCTCTTTAGTACTTTTGGCTTGTATATGAGTCACCAAGTTTTATATCAAAGTACCTCTTGTACATTTGTTTCACAAAATAAGTTATTTGATCGTTCACATACCATATACGTACAAAGTACGTATATGTATAAGAAATACATAGGATTCAAGTTTAGAGATCTTTTTTCTATTTTATCTTAGTACGTCTCTTGTATTCAAATCACTGCAATCTTTTCAAACGTAATTCAAAGAGGGGCCCATAAGGTACAATTTGCCGCAAAAACATAGTTGTTTTATCACCATGAACTCCTTTTATTTTTTTCCCACTTATGCTTAAAGATACATAGAAAGTTGGAAAAGCACAAGCATCGCATGCATCTGCTTTTTATGAAAACAGAGATGATATTTTCAGATTTCAAATTCTAGTTATAAGAAACAATAGTTGTATGTATAATTTAAATAAACTGTCTTTTTGTTTAATTTAAATCTAAAACTCATTGACACTTACAATTTTACGCAAATATCGCGTATAGTACTAGCTAATTGTTCTGAAGACATACACTTGTGCGATTTAATTTAAACCGAATCGAAACCTTTGCACTTCGCTGCTCTCCCATCAAATAGCTATTATTATATTTATTTAAATCTAAGAATTCTATGAAATATTCAGAGAGATTATTGCTAAAACGTTCATTCAATGAGCAAGTTTCAATGTATTCATATGTTTCTATTATTTTTAATTAAACACTATGTTATGCATTAGAGAATACAATTTGTTCTAAGTGTTTGTAAATACTATTTAACAGTTTTGATGTAAGATAAATAGAATAACACATGTTTAAAATTAGATTTCATAGAATATATGTCTAGTTCATAATGTAAATACATAAGTAAAAGTTTTTCAAGTGTGTGATTTTAGATGCCCTTCTTAAAAATGTTCATTCCGAAGAAAAGGCAAAATAGTTTAATTCAATTATGGCTCCGACTTATTAACAAATATGGTCAGTTGTCCACAGCCAGAGATGACCTGACGAATCAGATTTTATTACAGTAGGTGTTCTTTATGACTTTTAGAAAATGTAACATAATTAGATTTAAGTGACAGCACTTTATATTATGCCAGAGATGACCTCAAGAATAAGATTTTCTTACTGAGTAGGTTTCCTTTATAACCGTTACAGAATATAAGAGAATTAGATCTAAGTAACAGTACCGTTGGATAGTTTATTATTATTATTATTATTATTATTATTATTATTATTATTATTAGGCAGCTAGAAGCTGACAACGTAAGTCACTTAAAATCACTATCTACTGTCTAGATCAGATAAAGAGCCTTATCTGTTATTAAAAACATGTTTGTACGGCGCACAGACTATATCAACTAGTAATAAGTTCTAGGCAGTAACCACTTAGTGATAAAGTACCTGCCGGTGAGGGTGTTATATCTTTCACTAAAGAGTTTATACGGATGCCCATTTAATATTTTGTAAGTCTCAGTGAGGTCGCCCCGTTGCCTCAGTTCTCGCAGTGGTCTTATGTTCAGTGATTTTAGGCGTTGCGAATACTCTAGGTTTCTAATAGCGTGGGAAAGCTTCGTAGCTCTTCTCTGGTCTTTTTTTAGTAGCTCGACATCCTTGGTGATACTTGCGAATATTTCAACAGATATGCTGAAAAGCCTTTCGTGTAAATGAACGAATTAGTGCGTTTAACTATGTTATTGATATGCTCGTCCCAATTCAAGATGATGTTTATGGTAACTCCTAGATTTTTCTGGCTGGTGATGGGTTTGTTGCGTTCCCTCGATTGTATAGGTTTTATACGAGTTATTTTTACCCAGGTGTAGAACTGAACACTTTGTCAAATTTAAGAGCAGGTGTCATAACTTCGACCATAGTAATATTGAGTTGATATCCTGTTCATATCACTTATGTAACATAGAAATAATAGAGGACCCAATACAGAGCCTTGAGGTGCACCCGATGCCACTGTGTGTTCCGTAGAGATCGACTCTGATTCGAATTCGATAACTGCGA
>WYDF02222428.1:0-21173 GCA_009867245.2 Adranes taylori | reverse complement strand
ACACTGACTACACTGACTACACTGACTACACTGACTACACTGACTGACTGACTGACTGATTCATCAACCCCTAGACCTAGAAAGTTGAAAATTTGTCAAAGGCTTCTTCACATGACGTAAGCACCCACTAAGAGGGGATTTTTCGAAATTCGATCCCAAAGGGGGTTAAAGTTTTAGGTGATTTCAGAAACGGTTAAAACTAGAAGCTTGGAATGCGGCTGTAAGAATCTTTGTTGTAATCCATTCGCAAAGTGTAGGACGAAATTTTGATTTTCAGTTTTCGAAGGGTTAAAAACTGGGGGTGGAAAGTGTATAAGACAAAAATTTAAATTATCATACCTCAGAAACCAATTAGCTTAGGAAGTTGCTATTTGGCAAGAATATTCTTCGTTGAAATCTATTACACACGTGTAAGACGATATTTTGAGTTTTAGCTTTTGAACGGTTAAAATCAGGGGTCATATTGAGCAAAAATTAAAATAATCCTATTTCAGAAACCAATTAACTTTGACAGTTGCAATTTGGCAGAAATGGCTCGGTACTAGGACCGCGACTATGGAACGAAATGCATGATGAAGGGTTGTCGCCTTATTATGCGGATGTTTCTTAATAGGATTTGGCGATGGTGTGGCTAGAATAATGAAATCAGACAAGAACTCAATTCAGGTCTTCCATGGGAATACTATTTAAATATGGATTTTAATGGTTTTTCTTTAGAACTGAAGACTCAGACGGAAAAGAGAGCAACTCTACAAAACCAGAGAACTAATACCAGCTGATTGGAAAAGTTGATTGCTCGTCAAACTACTCAAGAAATGGAACATCTTGAAATGTATAACTCTTCTATATACGTCAAGTAAATTTTTTCGTGTATTCTATTAAATCGCATCAGCTAGACGGAAGATTAAGGAAGGAGCACGCTGGATTCAGAGAGACCAGATGTGGTACAGACCAAATCGACACCCTAAGAATCATAGTGGAGCATACGATTGAATGTCAGTCGCCCCTATAGCTGACATTTGTCGATTTTAAAAATACCTTTGACAGAATAGACCGAAATAGTCTGTGGTCAGCGCTAAGAAATTACGGAGTCCCAGAAAAAATAGTACGCCTAATTAAGCTAATGTACAATGGATACAAGAGAGAAGTGCTTCACTACAGAGAATCAGAACTTTCTTCACTACAGAGAATTTTCTGATGCATTCGATATAAAAATTGGAGTAAAACAAGGCTGTTTGCTCTCGTCTATTCTATTCATAGTAGCGCTGGACTAAATAATGCGGAATGTAGTGGCCGAAGGAACTAAGGGAATACATTGGAGACTCACAGAGAGATTAGAATGACACAGAGAGATACAAGAGTATCACAGAGAGATACAAAGGCTCAGAGAGAACAGAGAGCCTTTGTAGACGATATCTGTCTCCTGCGCCAGACGCAGCAAGATATGCAGACCAAACTGGACAGTTTAGAAACTGAAGAAGCGAGAAAACTGGGCCTCAAGATCATCAGACCAAAACAAAAGAACTACGAGTTAACCGTAACAACAATGACCCAATCCTTCTTCACAGAGAAACTATTAAAGAATCGAAATCTTCTGCTATCTAGGCAGCTTAATTTGCACTTCTGGGAGAGCACATGAAGATTTTGTCCATCGAATAAAGAAGGCGAAAGCAGCGTTCGTCCAGCTGGAGAACAAAAGAAATATCATTAAAAACAAAATTGCTATTGCTAGAGTCGAATGTAAAATCAATACGGGTGTGAGACGTGGAAAACAACGGTAGACTAAATCAACAAATACAAGCAACAGTGAATCGATTTTTAGGACCATCCTGGGAATCCAATGGCCAAACGTAATCTCCAACGAAGAACTATGACAGAGAACGGGACAAGCTCAATGCGCTACCCACATAAAAAGGAGAAAATAGTCCTGGATTGGCCACATACTACGGCGAGGCCCTGAACACATTCCAAAACAAGCCCTTGACTGGAACCCCCAGGGAAGGCGAAGACCGCGACAAACATGGCGAAGAACTGTAGAGAACGGCAAGTCCTGGAACACAATCAAACCCATAGCAAAGAATAGAACCCGTTGGGAAGAGCTCACAGATGCTCCTTGGAGGAGTACTACAGGAAATAAGTCAAGACCCACTTTGTCCCTGATTAAAAGCTCTACTGTGTTATGAAGGGGTGATATAAAATTACTTATGCGACTCTGAACAAATTTAATTGCCTTTGAACTCATTAAACAAATTTGAATCATTAAACTCTATCCTAAAAAACTTAATAATTACGTGTTTAAAAATGTTCAAATTAACATAATTAATCAAATACTTACTGTTACTATAATGTAATGAATCAAATAACAATAGGATCCGCCATTATTTGAACACAATAAACCCTCAAAATAACTTAGTGTCAAATACAATAGCCACCCTCGTCTGATTATCTCCGATATATCACACAAAGTTGTGCATTAAAATGGTATAAAACTAACGTATAACGTGTTAGGGGAAACGAAGTACAGGAGTGGGGAACAGGACGAACAACAAACACCGCAATGAAGGGGCCATGTAAAACATCTGCCACATACATTAATGTCCGTCTCTCTTATACAGTTTCTCTCGTCAAATATATTTCTTTCACCTACCATTCCGCAAAACAAACTGCACACGACTTTGGCTGATGAGGGTTACCATTAAAATCGAAACTGATGATATGGGCAGGGCCATCTGTGTTTGGGAGGTGGAAGTTAGTTGAGGGTTTGTAAATGTCGGTAACTATTTCATTACAGTTTAGTACAGATTTTATTTAAACATTTTAAACTTCGATGATATGAAAATAAGATATTAATTTCCAAAATAAATATTAAACACTCATGCATGAAGTTGAAATAAAATATAGATATTAAGATTACAGTTAATATGCAAAATAACGTTTTGTGAGATAAGAATATTACATCAAAATATTCTTTTAATATCATCAGTATTCTACAATGGGTTTAAAGGAATATCTCAGTCGATATTGGTTACAACAATTATAACTTTATTGCATGATGAGGCAATTCTGTGTCAATTTGTATATCACTTGATATTCAAAACAATATCCTAGACTGAAGCAATATTATACTACATTATAATTAAATAGACCAAAATTAAGTGCACTTCGCCTACAATTTTTAACACTTTCCACAACTACTATCGGGCAATATTATAAGTTACGACAGCAATTATAATTAAATACAGGCAATTATAATTTTTCAGCAAATATTCAACGTTTTATATCACTGTCCAGCAATTATATACAGCATTCAGAAAGTTTAATTTTGAAGCAATTTATCTAGCAAGTAACATTCCACAGTAATTATCAGGATCAATATTCATAATTGCTAAACCTTTGGAAATTGATTTCCAAAGATTTATTTCAGTAAGTGTTATTGCCCAATTCCCAATTTATAAAATTATATATTCAAATAATATTCCACTATCAAATAATATTACACAGCGTTATAATCGCAATATTCATCCAAATAATTGTCACTGACAATTATTGTCCAAATTATTGTCAGAAGCGATATTAAAAATTGCGAAAGCAATTATAATTAAATACACTAATACAAAATAATTGCTAATTAACTGCAGCAAATATATCTAATTCCTTTGCAATCTTCAACGTTTTACCAGTAATCAACAGCATTCAACAAGTTTAAATTTGTTTAATGTTTAAACATAAATTTGTTTTAATCTAATTAATATTTCCTATAATTAATTAGTCTTCAACAAGTTTAAATTCATAGCAATTTGTTTTCAGCTAATTAATATTCCACAACAACTATCAAAAGCAAGTTTTTGAAAAGCAGCAATTATCAAAAGTTATATATTATCATAAGTAATATTCCACAGCCTTATATCAAGTAATATTCCACAGCGTTATAAGCGCAATATTCATTATTGCCTAAATAATTGTCGGAGGCGATACTAAAAATTGCAACCAAAACTAATTGCTAATTAAACGCATCAAATATATATAATTCCTCAGCAATTATGAACATTTTACCAGTTATCAAGAGCATTGACAATTTTAAAGTTGGTTAAAGTTTAAATTTAAATTCGTTTTCAACTAATTAATAAGCATTCAACAAGTTTAAATTAGTAATAATTTGTTTCACCTAATCAATCACAGCAATTATCGAAAGCATCTTTTTTCAGCAATTATCGAAGGTTATATATTCAAGTAATATTCCACAGAGTTATAAACGTAAGATTCAATAAATCGTCAGCAATTTTAAACATTTTAGCAGTTATCAACAAATTTAAAGTTGAATAAAGTTTAAAGTTAAATTCGTTTTTATCTAATTAATTAGTATTCAGCAGTTTAAATTAGTAATAATTTGTTTCACCTAATCAATATTTCACAGCAATTATCGAAAGCAACTTTTTGAAAAGCAGCAATTATCGGAACTTATATATTCAAGAAATATTCCACAGTGTCAAAGTACAATATTCAATAGTGCCCAAAGAATTGTCGGAGACGATATTAAAAATTGCAACCAAGTAAAAATAATTTCTAATTAAAGACATCAAATATATATAATTCCTCAGCAATTTAAAAAATTTTACCTGTTATCAACAGCATTCAACAAATTTCAAGTTGTTTAAAGTTTAAATTTAAAATTGTTTTTATCTAATTGATTAGTATTCAGCAATTTAAATTAGTAATCATTTGTTTCACCTAATCAATATTTCATAGCAATTATCGAAAGCAACTTTTTAAAAAGCAGCAATTATCGGAACTTATATATTCAAGTAATACTCCACAGCGTCAAAGTACAATATTCAATATTGCCCAAAGAATTGTCGGAGGCGATATTAAAAATTGCAACCAAGTAAAAATAATTTCTAATTAAAGGCATCAAATATATATAATTCCTCAGCAATTTTAAATATTTTAACTGCTGTCAGCAGCACTCAACAAATTTAAAGTTCTTTAAAGTTTAAATTAGTTTTGATCTAATTAATAAGCATTCATCAAGTTTAAATTAGTAATAATCTGTTTCGCCTAATCAATATTTTACAGCAATTATTGAAAGCAACTTTTGGAAGAGCAGAAATTATCGAAACTTATATATTCAAGTAATATTCACAGCGTCAAAAGTGCAATATTCAATATTGCCCAAATAATTGTCGGAGGCGGTATTAAAAATTGGAACCAAGTAAAAATAATTTTTAATTAAAGGCATCAAATATATATAATTCCTCAGCAATTTTAAAGATTTTACCTGTTATCAATAACATTCAACAAAATTTAAGTAGTTTAAATTTAAATTTGTTTTTATCTAATTAATTAGTATTCGGCAAGTTTAAATTAATAATAATTTGTTTCACCTAATTAATATTCCACAGCAGTTATCGAAAGCAACATTGGAAATTCCCAAAATTGCCAATTTAACAATTTTTAAAAGTTGTTGCATTGTTCAGCGTAATTAAATTGCATCAAGTGTAATTCAGCGCCTATTTATCTTTCATATAATATCGTACAGCAATTATCGTGAGCAATATTAAACATTTCTGCAGCAATTATAATTAAATACTGCAAGTAAGTATACTACCTAAGTTTAAATAGCAATTATTATTTCTCAGCAAATCTTCAACGTTTCATATCATTGTTCGGCAATTATAAACAGCATTCAGAAAGTTTAATTTTGAGAGAACTTAGATAATTTTGACCAATTATAAGCAAAATATTCAATATTGCACAAATAATTATCGAATGCGATATTGAAAACTGCTACGGCAATTATAATTAAATACACCAATGCAGCAAATATATATAATTTCTCAGCAATTTTCAAAGCTTAAATTTGTGCTTGACAATATGTTTTCATCTAATAATATTCCAGACCAATTATCGAAACATTTAAAATTTCGAAAACATGTAAGCAATTTAAGAATTTTTTGTAAACAAATTTTAAAAGTTTTATTGTAATCAGCAATATACAAGTGTAATATATCTTTCATCTAATACAGACAGACATCTTATCGCGAGCAATATTAAAAAGTTCTGCAACAATTATAATTAAATACTGCAAGTAAATATACTAACCTAAGTTTAATTGATAGCAATTATTATTTCTCAGCAAAGTTTCAACATGTTATATCAGTGTCTGGCTCTGGCAATTATCAATAGCATTCAGAAAATAAAATTTTGAGACAATTTAGATAATATTGAGATCACAGCAATTATAAACAAAATATTCAATATTGCCCAAATAATTATCGGAGGCATATAGCAATTACAATTAAATATTTAAAAATAATTGCTAATTAAATGCAGCAAATATATAAACTCCTCATCAATTTTTAACATTTTGCCAATTATTAATAGCGTTGAACAAGTTTAAATTTGTATAATTTCTTTTCATCTAATTAATATTTCATCTCATAAACTAGCATTCAACAAGTTTAAATTCGTAACAATTTGTTTTCATCTAATTAATATTCCGCAGCAATTATCGAAAGCAACATTGATAATTCCGATAATGACTAAGCAATTTAATAAATTTTTGTAAACAAGTTTTAAAAGTTTTGTTGCATTCCTGAGCAATTTATCAAGTGTAATTTCACGCCAATTTATCTTTCATCTAATATGAGACAGTAATTATCGCGAGTAATATTAAAAAGTTCTGCAGCAATTATAATTAAATACTGCAAGTAAGTATACTACCGAAGTTTAATTAATAGCAATTATTATTTCTCAGCAAATTTTCCACGTCTGGCACTGGTAATTATCAATAACATTTAGAATTTTGAAACAATTTAGATAATTTTGAGATCACAGTTATAAACAAAATATTGAATATTGCCCAAATAATTATCGGACATATTAAAAATTGCAAAGCAATTATAAATAAATAATAATATATAAATAAAGCCTGGCGGTCCCTACAGCCCTCCACCCCAACCTCGTCCGTTCCTCAGCAATTATCAAGTACAATACCGCCATTAGCAAGTGGAAAACTTAAAATCTGTAGGCGAAGGCAAATAAAAATTCTGCCCAGGCTCAGCGCTGACTAAGTTACAGTTTTTAACAATAAAGTCATTCGCAAAATAAATTGAACCACAGCAGCTCGAAGAACATCAAACAAAAAATACTGAAGCTATATGGCAGGTTGTGGAAAAGTAACAGCAAAGAACATCAAACCCCGGGGCTCTGACAACAGCACAGAAGACAGGTCAACTTCAGTATTGATTCCCCTACATAAGAAAGGGTCAGCAACAGTCTGCGAAAAGTATCGTCTGATAGCCCTGATATCACATTTCACCACATTATGTTGGACATTTTTCAAGCGAGACTACTAGCCTTCCTGCTACATCAAATAGCTCCAGAACAAGCCGGATTTGTGAAAGAACAAATTTTAAATACGAGGCAGATTATAGAAAAGGCCCGAGAATACTCGGCACCGATGTATCTGTGCTTTGTAGATTACGAGAAAGCGTTTGATAACGTCCGTTGGTCCAGGTTATGAACAACTTTAGCAGAAATTGGAGTCCTATGTCATCTTATCACTCTCGTAAAAAGCCTGTATGAGAATTCGTATCTATGAGTTAAAATCAATACATATTATCCAAACATATTATCCGTAATCTCACCTCTTCTCTACAACATTTATAGCGAAGTAGTGAAGCGGCGCCCTTTAGAGAACCCAAACGGAGGAGTGAAGATTGGTGGAAGGCGCTTTTCAAATCTTAGATTTGCTTCTGATAGCTAACAGCACCGAAGAGCTTTTAGAGTTTCTTCGAAGCTTAGAAGCCGTAATCCGAGGCTATGGGCTCAAAATAAATGCCAACAAGACAAAAGTCATGATAGTAGACCAAGATAACAAAAATCGAGGACAACCTAATAGCAACAAACATCGGGTACAATCTAGACATAATTAACAAAACAATAGAAGAATTAGCAAAATAAATAGAAGAAAAATCGGAAAAGAAAACACAGCAACACAAAACGACCAGCAAATATACAGGAAAATATAGTATGTTTAGCGGGTACTTTGAAGTTGTCGAAAAATATATAGGAACAAAAATAGGGAACTTGAAATTGTCGAAAAATGTATGTATTTGGGCCCCATGATCTATAAGTCCCGGCTCTAGCAAATTGCAAATAAGACGGCGAATTGAAATTGCCTGCTCGGCCATGATAAAACTAACAAAAATCTGGAACGATCGAAATATCACTAGGAATACGAAGGCAGGCCTTGTAAACGTCCTAGTTTTTTCCATTTTTCGTATGTTTCAGGGACCTGGGTAATCCGTTCCATCGACAAGAGAAGAATAGATACGTTTGAAATATGGGTCTGGCGCACGATACTGCGAGTTATCTGGACGGCTAGAAAAACAAATGTCTCCATCTTAAATTAGGTCAAACCCGTACAAAGATTGTCAGCGATGACAGATGGATGAATTTTTCGTATACATCTCTCGATGACACCATGGAACGCTTGTTACTCAGAGGAAACCGGAAGGGAAGGGAAAAGGAAACGGGGCCGATCCCCAGCTAGGTGAACCGATATTATTTCGTAACTAACAAAAACAGGTTTCACTAAAGCAGCGCGCCAAACGAACGATCGACAGATCTGGAAAGCAATTGTTAAACGAATGATAAAGAGATTAGAAGATTGCCCTATTCAAAGTCAACATCCACCGTAGTCACCACACGTCGGTCACTAAGTTGAACGAGGAAGAACAAGTATAGATTATTATCTTTATGAATCTTATGAGTTCCCTTTTGCTGTTATGATGCTGCCCAAATATTCAAACTGCTTCGCCTGTTCTATGATCGCATTTTGTCACTCAATGTTAAGATCTTTTTGATTCTTTTGGTGTGGTGCATAACTTTGCTCTTACTAGCATTGATTTCCATCTTTCTGTCTTGGAATACGCATCCCCATTCCGTTGCTGCACTTTGTACTTTATCCTCTGTCTTTCGCCACAAGAGCGATATCATCTGAGTATACTAGTGTTTGTATCCATACTGGTCTCATCTTGAAGTTTTACTAGTTCGCCTCCTAACTTGTTTAATAACTTGGTCCATGAATAGTATAAAGAGTATACGACTAAACCTGTTTCACCCAGTGTGAATTCCTTTGAGGTTTGGCATATAGCTCTCCTGATAATTACCCTTATCAATTTGGGGGTAACATGCGCCTTCTGCAGAGCCATCCATAGCTCCTCCCTTGGTATAGTTGTCGTTTTATATTTTAGATCTTTGTGAAGATCATGTCTTCTACTTGTCGATTAGGTTTAAAAATCCAGCCGGATCGTCCTCTAATCCCTCCTCCACTTGTTGCCTAAGTCTCTTATAGATGAATATAGCTTCTGAAGAACTGCTACTAAACATATGGCTCGATAATTATCGCAATCGGAACTATGATATTCCGTTCCCAGTCTTATGATAGTTTCTCAGAGGCCCATACCAACTTGAGAGGAGGCACCAAATCCACTTCTCTAATTCCTTTCTTCCAAATTTCACAAACTCTAGATAAATATTATCCCAGCCTTAATCGACTTGATTGGATCTTTCGCTTCCTTCTAATTGTTCACTTCTTCCTTTTTACTGTCTTCATCGATACTCTCCTTCTTCGGCAGCATGTCTCCCTTCCATTGTTTATCTTGAAGGTCTCTGCATATTATTCACTCCACACCTCTAGAATGTCTTTAATATTGGTTTTCAGTTTGCTATTCTTGTCCTTGATGTTTCTAATTTCTTCCCCATTTAACTTTTCATGACTATATTCCTCAACTTAATAACTAATTTTATTTCATGTGAGGAAAAATTTGAAGCAAATCTACTTCTATTTAGTTCATAAAACCATTACACACACCGAAAGTCATGATATTGAGTTATTAGGACCAAATTACAGAAAATCAAGATAGTGCTACTTGATTGAACATAAATTGAGAGATAAATGACGTTGTTGCAGGAAATTCTATTCTAAACTAAAAAGGGTAAGCCAAAATAATCCTCCAAATATATTTTGGACGAGAGAAGATTATCTCTTTTTAATTTAGAATAGAATTTCCGACCACAACGTCATTTAGACGAAGAAATTATTTGAATTGATTATGTTTTTGTATTTAACAGTTGTCGCTAAGGTCGGCTAAGGCATGGTAACCCTAAAAGAAGACTCCTTCAGGTTAGGGTTGTGTGCAGGTCTAACAACCTGGCTACAGAAAAATAAGACGTTACGAGACAACACTACAGAAATAGCCGGACGGATAACCTGATAACGTCCATGCGCGTAGTCTGTACCGTGAGGAAACATTTAGGAACCTAGAAGTGGTCCAGAAGAATGGAGGGAATAAAATCTCCAGGAAGACTCTCCACCAGCAGAAAGCGAGGCCAAGGAGGAGATGAATTGATTACATCAGAGAGGATGTGCAGGCGCTGAAGATCCGGAGGAGATGCGCTGCAAGGAAGAATGGACAGCTACTGTCATAGGCGGCCACATGGGGAGGGGGGGGGGGGGAGGAAGCGCCATCTCCTTGCACATACAAGCTATAAAAGAAACCAGAGTCCTGGACGAACTGTGGCGCCAGGAAAGTGAGTGAGTGAGTGGAACAGTTGTGAATAAGGGTCTATTCTTGAGCTCTAAACAATTATCGGAGATTTGAGATAGGAATTGGAGATTTTGGAATACGTAGCTGGAAATTTTGAAATGCGGAAATTTTGGAATACGGAGATTTTGGAATACGGAGATTTTGGTAAACGGAATTTTGGAGTACGTAGGAGATTTTGGACCACGGAGATTTTGAAATACGTATTCCGAATACTCCATATTCTTTGATTATGATTGTAACTTGATAAGTTTAATAAATTCTTTTCAAGGCATTTATTATTATTATTATTATTATTATTAACGCTAAGTAAATGTGGTTTAAGAAACAACACACGTAAATAAATCTATAACTTCAAATTAGCAAGTTTCTGACTTTATGAGGGCGTAAAATGGGTCGTTTCACGTACCACATTCCAAATGAGCATATTCGCTAGGGTAACAAACATCGTTTGTGCGGGCATTCAAAGTGGTGTGTCGCGATGTGAAGAGGGAGGGGATAGAACTGCTTGTTTCATTTACGTGCAAAGCGAACAAACACCACCACCAGATAGATCGTTACGCGCAAGGTCATAAAGAATAAAAGCACGTGGCACGTAGGGCCATGTAACAGGAGACCATAAGCATGTAAGAGGTGTGGCCTAAAAATGAAAACACGACGAATCCGTATGTTGGTTGCTTTATCCTATCGTTCGTAATGCATATTACCCCAGCTTTACTGCTTTATAGGCACAAGTTCGTATGGTTGTTAGCTCTCGTTTATAAACGTGAATTGTCGTGATGGGTCGATATTCAAGCCCTTGCAATATCGTGCGTATGGATGGAATTTGTTGTGTGTTCAGGATTTAGGCTTACTTTAGACATAAATAGACATGGCATGGACAATAAGGTTACAATCTTATGATTTTTATATTATTATATATGTATACTACAAAACAGATACTGCCATAGCATAATTCTCGCATGTTTACTTAAATATACTTATTTGGAAAATTTATATGAAAGTAAAGAGGGTTGAAAAACGTAAGTGATTTAAAGATAAACATGATTCTAGCATTAGTACACTGCGTTCTAAAAATAGTACTTTAGCCACGGTGGAATTATCAAGTTTTGTCCGAAAATGTAGATATTGATATTCCAATGTCAGAATCGGCAAATTTAAGTTTTACTTCGCTTCCAGCTAGGAAGGAAAATGTAACAGTAGGCGAAAACCTAATTCTTCCCCCAAAAGATTTAAGTAAATATGCCGAAAGAAACAAAGAATTGCAAAACAATAGTGACACTAGAATCAGAAAGCCTCCTCCAATATTATAGTACATAAGCACAACAATTATGTACATATAGAGTTGGATTCAGCCAAATACTGCAATGAAGGAGTTAAATAATTTACAAGTGTGCAGAGGAAAGCTTTTGGAAGGTATGGGAAAACCATTTCACACTTCAGATGAAAAAGAATTAAATATACTACTGAGATGACTTCCGGAAACCCTTTACAATGAAAGAACAGGGACTTCCAGTAAATTCAGTACACAGGATAGGGAATGAAACAAAAAAGTTACCAGTAAATACCCAACTGTTTGATGTAAAACATGTAATGAACTTAAAGGTGACAATGGAAAGGAAATGTCGTCCAACACGCACACAGCAATGTTTTAGGCACCAGATGTTTGATCATGTTCAATATAGATGTAACGCAAATCATGTGTGTAAAAACTGTGCAGTCATCCGTCTTGGGAGTGCACTAAAAAAGATGAGTCGTATTTGTGCGCAAACTGCACTGTTAATCAGAGCAAGTGATTGGAACCATATGAAAAATCTTGATCTCATTACGCAGCAAAAAGAACAAGAAAAACATCAGATACAGTTGAAGGTGCACGGAGTGCATCCAAAAGGTACAGGGGCTCACAACACGCAAATGATGATCTCAGCAAGAAAATTAGCCAAATAATGAGTTTACTTCCAAGGATAATTAAGGCAGTAATGTACCTTAATGGGCTACAAGTCCAAATTAAAAATAATACCGTGGAATGCAAACGCATACGAAGCAGCATACAAGAGATAAAAACTTTTTGGAAGAAGAAAAAGACTTACCTAGTCATCGCACTCATTTCCGAAACGAGGCTGAATAAAGGAGAGAAAGTGACCATCCCTAGATTCAACATCTACAGAAAAGATAGAAAAGGTAGCAATGGAGGAGGAGTAGCAATTATCGTAGCCATAAACCCATTAAATATTGAAGCAGTAACAGTGAAAACAAGCATTGGAGGTGAAACGATAAGATTTGCTGTGTTTTACTTAAGAGCCGAATACAAAACCAGTAAATGAAGATTTTGAATAATGAAACATGGAAAAACTATAGCTGGTGGGGGTTTAAATAGCAAACAACCATCATGGGGAAGTAGAATTAAAAACCTGCCCGGAAATATTCTGTATAAATTCTGGAAAAATACATATTCTGTAGAAATGCTTGGTACCAATGAACCAACATCTTTGTCACCCAAAATCAATTAAAGAGGCAACGTACGTGACTGACATTTTTCTGACACATCAAATTAAAACACTCAAGAAAACAAAAGTTCACTACATTCTGTCATGAGATCACGGTCCGGTGTGTATGGAGGTGAAAAATTTCAACTTGTATGCAACCAAAATAAACCGGTCAGTCTAGTCTTATCAAATGACCAGTTTCGTACACCTATAGGAAAATATCCAAAGCAGGGAGGCGATTGAACAAGAAGTAAGAGCACCTAACAAAATCTATACAAGAAACTTAAGAAGCGATAGGTGAAATACCACTGCTTAAATTGGTTCAGTGCTCATTTGATTACGTCGTGAACCATGAGCATAACGGCGATAAGTGTATTCCGGTCGTATGTTTTTAGCTGCATAGAGGATGTGCGAAAGGCTGTAATGCTTCGGCGTTCACGAGAAAATTGTTTAAATGAAACGTAATATCATTAAATATCGTTTTTAATGAATAATGGCGGATGCAGTTGAACGCAGCACGCGTTTACACGCGTGCCGCGTGTGTTGAGTGACGCATGCGCAGAAGAAAATTGATAATTGGACTGTCTGCGTCTGTCTGGCCGAACGCCATATCTACTACGACGAAAATAAGAGAAGTTTGTTGGGGGTTTGATTGGAGCGGTACCTCTGTAATAAGTAAACGCATGTGTCCTAAGGCGGCCTGATCCAGATAGGGCATCTACAGTGGATCAGAAGGGCAAATTTTGGCATGGTCTTTTAGTAGTAGAACATGATGCGAAAATAAGGCTTTGCGATCCTTTTGGGATAAGTTTAGATTGCTGATAGTACAAGAAGAGGTGTCAGAAAATTTTGATCCTTCGATATCGGCTCTTCCTATCATTGCGAAACAGAATTCACAAAGTGTGAGATTCTTCATCCGTTAATAGGGTTAGACCGTCGTGAGACCGTCGGTTAATTTTACCCTATTGTTGAAAAGAGCGATCGAGTTCCAGCGGAAATCTGGCTCAGTACGAGAAGAACCGCTAGGTCGCGTCACTACCATAAGCACTCATCTGAAAAAGTGTCGCGCGCACGCGAACGCCTCTAAGGTCGTCGAAACCCGTCCGGCGATGATTAATCTATAACGAGATACGAACGCCAAACGAGGACCCAGCTTGCGGTAGGCAATACATATCTTAGTCGCGCATAGTCTCGGCAATAAGCCTATTGATTGACACATTGTTCATAACCAAGCATTCGGCTCTCTGATCCTAGACACCCAGTTGACCACTTGACAACCGACGGTGGCGGGTGGTGCTGTAATCACGTGAGCTGAAATTTTGCAGCGATCTGTTGAGGCCTACCTCCACACCGTGCCGATTGATTTTCATTTGTTTATTACAACATAGATTGATTACACCTAATTATGTATGCATAATTATGTGAAGAAATGGAACTATATATTTAATTACATTTGATATAAGATTTAGTCAATTTTAAAACTGTTATTATACTGATATAGATTCAATAGAGCACAGTGGATATTAGTTAAATATATTTTTAAATTTCACCATACATCACAATCTACCTATATGGTAGCTTTTAGTTTAGGTATGAAATGAAAAATACATAATAGAGTACATAGAACTAAATCACAAGTACTTCAATTTTACATATAACAATAACAAATAGATAGAAAGATGGAAGAACAGCACATCAGTTGACATGGAGAATAGATGGGGTTTAAATAGAGATGAAAAGGAGATGATATTAAGAACAATCAAGTTTCCACTAGTCAAGACCCTAATGGCAAGGCCAAACTTAAGAAAGCACAACAAGAAGTGAAAGATATGTTACTCAAGAAACAAAACGAAAACTGGAACAAATCTGTTGTAGAAGCTTACGACAAAAACGGAGACAAACAAATTTTGGACATTCCTTAAAAAGACGGAAAAAGAACACAACGGAGAATGTTCCGTTGATTGCAAAAAAAATTGACAAAGACAAAGTCGAACCTTTTGTGCAAACCTCTTTGAAAACCAATTTACCAACAAGGATCCCACAAGGATCCCCAACAAAAAGTTGTAGAAAAGAAAGTAAATAATATATTAGAACATCTAAATTCGCGCAAGACACCGGGGAAAGATGTAATAATCAATATGGCCCTAAAACTTCTGCCACTACAGACAACAAAAACGATCATGGAATAGGTGCTAAACTGGCCCAGTGGGCTACCGGGAATTTGCCGGTGGCCTCTTTACCGAAAACTGAAAATGGCCCGTGGCCTGATAGCAAAAACTGGAATCGTGTCCCCATTCATTCTAACTTTCCCGGTAGCAAATTTGATTCCAGTCCAGCGCTGTACGGAAATTAGGCAACAAAATTATTGTGTGCAGTTATTTTCCAAAATGCTGGAAAAATACAATATCATCAATAAGAATCCTGCAGATCCAGCAAATAAGAGGCCGATCAGTCTATTAAATGATTTATCTAAAGTTACAGAAGTAATAATAAAAAACAGGATTCAAGAATACGCAGAAACACACATCATTCCATCGCAACAACTAGGTTTCAGGCCAAAGTTAGCGGCGATACAACATGCGGCACACTTGGAGGCTATAATACACAGAGCATTAAAGAAACGATTTTCAGCAACAAGAGCGTTCTTGAAAGGCCTACGTCGTATGTGGAGAAACGGGCTAGTCTTCAAAATGTCAGCTGCTCAGTACCTAATAGAATTCATCAAGATCAATCAAGACTTCCTAAATAAGAGAACATTTCAGGTTAAAATAGGAAACAAACTATCGGGCGAGGGAGGGTCTACCTCAAAGGTCACCGCTATCTCTGATGGTGTTTAATATTTATGTGAGTAATATGACAAAACTACAGAAATTCTACAGTATGCCGATGATACAGCCACAGTTGAGTTACGCCAGAAATCCAGTGGTTGTAAGGAAAAGAATAGAAGGAAATCTAAAGACCATTTCTGAGTTTTGCAATATGTATATGGAAAATAAAAATCAACCCATCGAAAACTGAAATAGTAGTCAGACTATAACATTCATCAACAAGAAAAGCAAGCCCAAACGGAGCGAAATATATGCCTTGATTGCACGTTTGACCAGAAACTAGATTGGAGATCTCATATCACACGTAGAGCACCAGTGGCTACAAAAATAGCAAGTAAGTTATATTCTATATTGAAGTTCGACTCCAAGGAAAGGGTCTTAATAAACCATAACAAACATCTAAGAAAAGTAGTAGATGCATCCCTGGTATATAAGAAATTTGGAAATAAAAGAAGGGCTCAAAGCACCATCGATACTCGAACTAGCCAAAGAAAGAAGATATCAACTAATTTGCATCCAACTCCAGATATTGAGAAACTAGCAAAGATAATGTAAGCTTAAACAACCTGGACACACTCCAAATGGTCTAAAGCAAAACTCATCATGTCTGTAACATAGCAGACTTAGTGGGCCGGGCCCGGGACCCCAATTTAATTGCACATAAGCAATTGAATTGGCAAAACAAAGATTACCAAAAAAAAAAGATACCGCCATAACATTATTCTCGCATTGGACGTTTTTCATTTAAATTTGTAAATTACTAGTGAAAGAAAAAATTGGCAAAGCGGATTTAGTAGAAGTTGTTAATCAAACGTCCGAAGTTGTTAATCAAATCGATTCCGAAGACGTCAGCTCTGATGAAAATTGTGAAGTCACTCATTTTACTCTAAAAAACTTACCTTAGCGAAAAATCTTGTATTATTTTTCTTCACTAACGACCCTAACGAAAGAAACCAACAGTTCAAAAAGGAGCTGGAAAATTGCGTATCTCCATAAAGATTCACTACAAACTTATGGAAAAAATCTTAACAAAGAAGTGGGATCGGAAAGTGAAAATATAACGTATCAACGCTTAAGCATGAAAAACTTGAAGAACTTCTAGCCTCTGTCCTGTAGGTAACAAATTCTAGGATTTTTTTTATAGCTATAGTTAGACCGTACTGTAATTGGTCGTATTTAGTTTTAATGTTCATACTATGGCAGTGCATCCTAAAATTATACAAAATACTCCATATGCTGTCACTGCATTACCATCAAACACAAGTAAGTAATTATACTTTCAATTCCAAAACTAATAAAATCGGATTTGAGAGAAACACCAGATAGTTCGCTAGGACTCCCCATTAGTAGTGTCCCCAGTAGGAGTCTGTCACAGGCAAACCACATTGGCCAATTTCCTCTAGAATAAACAATTTAATTTATATTTGAACAGAACAATTTTTATCTTTCCATGGAATTCCGACTCCTCAAATATTCGCCAATTCTACGATCCCCGACTCCAGTTCAAGACTCTACACTCTTGAATGGTGGCGCACCATAATTTGTATGCATTGTCTCCTGTATGTACCAGATTTTTCAATGGAATATTTTATTTTATTTTTCCTTTTAGATAAATTCGTCAGTTAATCCGTACTCTCGGTTAATAGCGACTCAAATAATCATGATTCCACTGCATTCACTTACAGAGCAAAATATTTATTCTATTTTAATGAAAAATATTTGCGATTATCCCATTTAATTTACAAATGCGTATGTTTAAGTATAAGACAATATTTGATTATTAAATATAAAATGCGTAGACAATGTATAAAGTATTGTTGACAGTTACGATAAGCAAAGGAATTTACTTAGTAATTATTTGGAAGTTAATCACTCAAAATATTTTAATATCTAAGTAAAGAAATAGAATATACGAGGACTGTTTCTAAATTTTTAGCGCCCAGCGCAATCAAATACCACTAAAGAAAATATTAAATAAAAGAAAGTTTTCTAAAAATTACAATATATTTAAAAAATGGTCATTCAAGCTGACTATAGTTTCGAGAATCTCGTCATTATCAAAGCATATAAACTCAAACAATCATTGTAGTTTTAATATCGAACATTGGTTTCATTTTTTTTGATCATTGTACTTTATATTAAATTATTCAATAAGAAGTCCTTAAAAATTGAAAATTTTGTAATAAGTTGAAACTATTTGTATAAATGACGTTTAAAAAAATATAAAAATAATTTAAAAGTACATAATATATTTTTTAAACTCATTTATATAAATAATTTAAATATATAACAAACTTTATAATTATTATTAACAAACTTTAATATTACTTATTATTTTTTAAATAATTTAAGCCATATACGTTTTAAACGTCACTTATATAAATATCTTTAATTTATTACAAACTTTATAATTAATAAACTTATTATTCATTATTTTTTAAATAATTTAAGCCATATATGTTTTAAACGTCATTTATATAAATAACTTTAATTTATTACAAACTTTATAATTATTAGTTATCACATTTTTTTGATAATTGTAATATATATTAAATAATTCAATAAAAATTATTAAACATTGAAAAGTAGTAAGAAATAAAATTATTATTAAATTAAAATAATTTTAACTTATAACAAAATTTCATAATTATAATTAACAAACTTTATTATTTTTAAAACAATTTAAGGCAAATTTTTTTAAACGTCATTTATGCCAATAATGTTAATTTATTACAAACTATAATTATTAGAGTTATAACATTTTTTTGATAATTGTAAAATATATTTAAATTACTCAATAAAAATCATTAAATATGGAAAAGTTTGTAATAAATTAAAATTATTATCAAATTAAAATCAATTCAATTTTTAACAAACTTTGTAATTACAATATGCAAACTTTAATATAATTTTAAAAATAACAAACCATTACTTTAAAACAATTTAAGTCATATTTTTTTAAACGTCATTTGTGCCAATAATTTTAATTATTCAATAAAAATTGAAAAGTTTGTAATAAATAAAAATTATTATTAAAAATTTTAATTTATAACAAACTTTATAATTATAATTAACAAACTTTATTATTTTTAAAACAATTTAAGTTATATTTTGTTTTAAAGTCATTTATGCCAATAATTTTAATTAATTACAAACTTTATAATTATTACAGTTATTACATTTTTTGATAATTATAAAATGAATTTAAATTATTCAATAAAAAATCATTAAAAATTGAAAAGTTTGTAATAAATTAAAATTATTATAAAATTAAAATAATTTTAACTTACTTAAAATAATTTTAACAAACTTTATAATTATGATTATCAAACTTAAAATATACTTTAATATTATTTTAAAAATAAACTATTATTTTTAAAACAATTTAAGTCATATTTTTTAAACGTCATTTATGCTAATAATTTTAATTTATTACAAACTTTATAATTATTACAGTTATAACATTTTGTTTTTGATAATTGTAAAATATATTTAAATTATTCAATAAAACATGATAAAAAAGTGAAAAGTTTGTAATAAATTAAAATTAACTTTAAATAAACTTTAATATTATTTTAAAAATAACAAAATTTATTATTTTTAAAATAAAAGTCATATATTTTAAACGTCATTTATATAAATAATTTTAATTTACTTCTAACTTTATAATTATTACAGATATTACATTTTTTCTGTTAATTGAAATATGTATTAAATTATTAAATAAAAAATCATTAAAAGTTGAAAGTTTGTAATAAATTAAAATTATTATTAAATTAAAATAATTTTAATTTATGACAAACTTTATAATTATAATTAACAAACTTTAATATTACTTTAAACATAACAAACTCTGTTGTTTTTAAAATAATTTAAGTCATATATGTTATAAAAAATGAATATGTCAGACTGTAAGACTATGCGCAAATTCTTGAAGTCTCCTTTCTCCAGTTAACTTTGTTTTCCTAGCATTGGTTTGATGATACAAACAGATTTTAGGAATATCATATTTATCAAGGCAAATTATATCTACCAGAAAATGAAAATGGTATGTGTTTAAAACTTGCTATCAGAAAATGGGTTTGACTTTTTGATGATTGTACAGTTTAATGTGTGATTTGTCTCCTTTTTTTTTTTCAAACCAGTCGATGCACTTTGATAACATTGCTTCTCTTTCTGAGTGGCTAGTTGTCAGTTTCTGGTTAAGCACTGATAATTCGTCGTCATCCTCACAAACTTCTTCTTCAACGGCAGTGACATTAGAAATAATTACATCATCGTTTAAAATTTTACAGCCTCCATCTTGTTTATCACATTGCAACCAATCTGTGGTTTCTTCTGTTCCTAATGTTTCATTGTTCAGTCCATTATGGTAAATTTGCACAATTTCATCAACACTAACAGCCTCGGTTAATTCAGATTCGCTACTAGACTGTGTTTGTTCAGGTCATAGTTTATTCCACCCATCCTTCAGGTTCGACACTGAGAGATCAGCCCATTGATCAGCCATGAAAGATTAGCACAGAGTGTCAATATTGCAAATAGCATCCGTATGTTGTAACTTTTCCAAATTCTGTAACAGTCATGGCATCGTAAGATAACAACAAACTTTCGATAAAACCTTATCTATATATACCGACGCTTCACATTTTCAATTATGCCCTGGTCCATAAGTCGGATAAGAGGGTCGTATTTGCTGGGAGGAAGAGGCATGTAATCTTGGCGTCATCACTTTTCAGTTCACTAGAGGGATGTGTCGGAGTATTGTCCATAAACAGCAGGGGTTTTTGTGGCATCTTCTTTTCGGCGAAATAAGCTCTACTTGAGGTACAAACACTTTGTCAAAACATTACGAAAAAATTGTTTGGTTCATGCAAGCGTTTTTGCATAATAGTTCACATGCAATGCTGTTAAATTTAAATTTTTTCATGCACGTGGTTTTTGGACTTTTCCCATCACCAGCAAAGATAGTCTATGATTGCCGGTTGCATTGCACAGAGTATTGCCCTGATTCGATCTTTTTGAATTTTAAAATCTGAGGCTGTTTTTCCGAAAATGATGCCCAGTGTCTTTTGGGGTAAAGCTTTCCAATTGAGGCCAATTTTATCACAGTTGTACGCTTGTTTCCTAACGAGGTTAAAAGCAGGTATATTTACATTAAATTGGTCCTTAAAGTCAGCTACGACTGCACTATTTGCACTGAGTTTCTCTCCACTAATGTTAATTAGTGGAGAGAAACTCATCTAGTT
>WYDF02222317.1:0-21174 GCA_009867245.2 Adranes taylori | reverse complement strand
TTCTTATCAGTCTGTATATTAGTAGTGATTGTTCGATGTTACGTAATGTCCTTATTTTTCTTATTTTTGCTAAACCTGTAGTTTTATATAATTCGTTTGACGGATATCTTGTTTCAATGTTATACAGTGATTTTATTATTCTGTTTTGTGTTCTTTGTATTGTGTATAACACTGTTTCTCCTGCTTTCCCCCATGTACTAATTTGATATCGCAGATGACTTTCTATTTGTGCATGGTAAATCTTTTTTCTCGTGGCTTTTGTTAATATACTTCCACATTTGCACATTACTCCCGTCAGTGGAATTATTTTCTCTTTAACTTGTTCGATTTGTTTCTTCCAATTAAGCTTGTGGTCTATCCAAATTCCTAAGTATTTGTGTTCTACTTCTTATAAGTCTATTTTATCTGTTTGGAGGTTTATCAGCTGCTTGTCCTTCTTTTTTTTTGCATGTATCATGTATTTCGTTTTGTTCTTGTTTATTTTTAAATTATTATTTTCTGTCCATGTACTGAAGGTGTCCAAATTTTGTTGTAACTTGTCGCGTATATTCTGTGATTTGTTGCCCGTAAGAAGTAAAACTATATCATCTGCGTATGTGAAATAACTTGTATCTAGCATCAGGCCTTTTAGATCTTGTATATACACTAGGAATAAAATTGGTTCCAGTATTGATCCTTGTGGCACTCCAGTTTTAGTCTCTTTCAATTCCAGTAACTTTGGTATATTGTTTTTCTGTATGTGAGATATGCGTTTAAAAGGTGAGATCATGTTCCTCTAATGCCCATTTTTTGCGATTTCCACAGTTTAGTTCTTTCAACTGTGTCAAATGCTCTAGAGAAATCTATATAAACCGAACCGGAAGTAGTCACTTTTATTTATTGCCTTAATTACTTCGTCGGTATATTCTAAGATTGCAGATTGAGTGCCACTATGCCGTTAATATCCATATTGTTTATTATCATATCCTACTGGGGTTTTTATGAAGTCATCTAATCTACATTTTATTATTTATTCTTTGGTCGATAGTTTTTGACTTCTGCTGGATCCCCATCATTATAAATTTGAACAACTTCAGTGATTTTTAATTCTTCTTCAATTTCTCCTTTGCTTAGCATATTATTTATAAATTCAGTGATTAATGGAATAGCAAAATTTTTGAGAAGTTTCATACTTTTTATTGTAATCTTGTCGTAGCCCAATGCACTGTTTTCTTCTATTCCATTAATAATATTTTCTACTTATCACATTGTTGCTAGTTTCAGATAAATTGTTTTGCCGTTCTCTTTACCTCTGTGTTCTATTTTGTTTCAAGGGGTATTTTTGGCTAATATTGATGCAGAAGTCATTAAATTTTTTCACTAATTTCTTTTTGCTTTAAGCTATTCCCATTTTCTATTATTTTTTAGTTTTAGTTTTGTGTTTATTTAATATCTGATTCATAGTTCTCCTAGTTTTCCATGGATTATTTCTAATAATTTCTATTTCATCTTCTAATTTGCCATGATAATATTCAGATTTTCTTATCTACTTAACATGGTAACTTTTTTTGTTTTTTGACTTTAATTTTTGCTTCTTCATCATCTTGATTCATTTATTTATATAATTTGTCTCTGTTTTATGGCATGTACTATTTCGTCCGTCGTCCAATTTTTGTTTTACATTATAATTTGATACTGTATTCACTTTTCCTTTTAGCTTTTTGTATAATTTTTGTCAGTTCTTTGAAGTTGTACACCGAAAAGTTTTCTGGTATTTCTTTGATTAAATTTATGAGATTTCCTTTTGTTTACCAGCTTCATTTCGTTTCCTTGTTGAAATCATTCATCTTCTGTCCAACATCTTACATATTCTCAATATTATATTCTAGTTGATTCATGTTAGAGTAGCACTGGTCTATTATTGTCTATTCTCATTACAGTAGTACGAAAACTAATACCAAAACTAATAGTTTTTGATTACTACTTACTGGATTTCTCTTCAGCATACCTTATCTAAATTATTGATTAATATAAACTTATGAACAAAAGCACTTTTCCAGTGTTATTTCATATATGTTGCTAAGTTGACTAACGAATAACTCATTAATTTCAATTTTAAGCCAATAGATATTAAAACAACAGTCAACAATCAAAATACAAGTGTTTTATTTGCCAAATGATTGGCAAATCAAATATTCCAAAGAGTTTTGGAATATTGTTGTTTTAATATCTATTGTTTGAATGTAACAATATAATATCTATAGATGTTTTGATACTCAATTTTAAGCTGATTTAATATCTTTTGTCTTAAAATTGAAATTAACGAGTTGTTGGTTAGTTACCTTTGCAACATGTATGCAATAACACTGCAAAGGTGATTTTACAGTAAGTAGTAATCAAAAACATGATTAGTTTTCGTGTAGGTTTTAATGTTAATATTTATTGCTTTAAATGTGACCAGCTCCAAATATTAGGACGTAAAGAATTTTGTCTTTTTTGAATTCAATTTAAAATTTAGAGCTCGGAATTACTAACTTTTAAACACTGATTAGAATCAAAACATTATTAAAAAAAATTTAACTTGTACGTTTATTTTTTTCAAGCAAAAGTAGTTTTGTCTTTTTCGATTTGATTTATGATGTGATTTAAATTCTGAGAATAATTATTATGGTTATCGTGTGTTATCAATGTTAGAAAATTGGAAATCCTTTCAAGAAGGTTATCTGCTATACTTATACCTTCAAATTTATACTTGTAAAATGTCCTATTAGACATAAACGGAATTTGTGACTCTCCAATTCGATTTCTTGTAGAAATCGTTATTACTATTTGTCCGAGGTAGTTCCGACGCGACGAAGTAATTTAAACAGGGGAAAACCAATTAGTGGTTGAAAATATAACATTTTAAAAAATATAACTGGTGGGTTATCTGGTTCAGGTCTGAAGTTTGTTTCTAAGTAATGTTTGAGGCTCTGTTCTAATTGTTTTCAGAAAATTGGTCACTTTATCTAGCTGTATTCACATGGAGATATTGCTTATTATTCATTTTTGTAGCATCTGTGTTTTCTTTGGAATTTACTTTGTGCATTGTATTGATATGTTTTCATAAATAAATGTTTTCATGTTATATGTTTTTCCTTTTTAGGTGAAAGACCTCATCGATGCACGTTATGTCCGAAAGCGTTTTCAACCAGTTCAAATTTGGCGGCACATACACGTACTCATACCGGTGAACGACCATATGTTTGTTGTGCATGTCAGAAATCGTTTTGTCAGTCAAATGAGTTAACGAAGCATATGCGTACGCACAGCGGAGAGAAAAGTCATATTTGCGATATCTGCAATAAAGGTTAATAACTTGAACAGCACTAATTGATATTTTACCATAATAATAAGAAACATTTTTATTTCAACAATAACTATCGTACTAATAGTTACTATAAACGGTGTAGTCGCATCGAACAAGTCCAATAAGCACGATAGGAATACACAATACTCATAATTATTGAGCCAGGATTGATAAGTGAAGTTGCGCTTGTGCTGTAGTACTATATAAGATAAGATAGTTTATTTGCTATAAGATTCATACTATTCATGTACAGTTAAATGCATAAATAAGTGGCAAAACGTCAGAAAATTACATACTACAATGTATGTATATTTGAATGTGATAACATATCGTCGAATAAAATAATAATAATAATTGAAAACTATGTAAGTTCTTATCTATATTTGAAAATGGATAAGAATTTAAGTTACGTTCTGACTAAATTGGGATGTTGCCACATTGTCTGTTTAGTTTTTAATATGCAGATAATATAAATTAAATTATTACTGTATTGTTAATTCATTTATTTTATTTTCAACATACATTACAACTTATTATGATACTTAATGAAATAAATGATTAATAATGCAATGAATATTTTGTCTGATATTTTCTTGAAAGTCAATCTGAAGCTTTAATTATTTCATTGATTTAAATTGTTGAAAATATCTGATACATTTATGATGCTTAAAGTATTTTAAAACCCTTCTATTTATTCCGTACTATTTATACTGTTCATGCCTCTTTTAATCTCTTTTATTATAGAGTATATAATATGAAGAGATTAAAAGAGGTACTCTTAATAATAACACTTAATAATTATACTCTGAATAATAACACTGTTTTACTCTACCTGAAAGTTTAATTTGCAAAGAGGAAAACAATAGTTCAAAGGCCTAAATTAGTACACGCAAATAAAAAGTAAGAATCTAAAACTTAAATACACTCTAAGCAGTAAAATACGCCACTTGTTGTTTAGTTAATTAAATATTGTGAGCAATAAAAGCATTGCGCAAATCGCTAACTGGTTCAGCGTTTGCTTTGCATTAACACTTCTCACGCTAATCATCCAAGGTTCATAGTTAATATGCGTTTAAAAATATTGAGCTATATGGCAACGTTGTACAAGTATTTCAAACTGCATCGCAGACCACGTATTACTAGCGCGTTTCTTGGAATCGTATAATGCTACTACACCCAATATACATTTGAATCCTCTTCACTTTTCGGATTTAACTATAAGATTGATGGTTTTGAAAATTTTTGAATATATTTTACCGACGTTTTCTGTGTTTCCCCACTCTAATAGGCTAGCATATTTTAAAGCAAATTTTGTTTGGCACTAATTTAGTTATTTAGAAGTTGGTAATTTTTACAATTTCATGCGTGACGTAATATAAAATTTCGAAAATCTATCAAGTATTTGGTGACTGTTACCTGCTAATAGAACCGGCAGATAATAAAATTAAGATAAATAGTGTAAGACATTTATGTATTACACATCAAATGTTACGTACAAATTTTGAGACACAGGCAGGTATGTCATCAACGACAACATTGAAAAAGTAACATATTTTTCTACAAACTCAGTCTTTCATTAAACAAAAGGCGAATATTTTGCAACTTTCATTAAAATTATTGATGGCGATGTTATGGACTAAAGAAATATGGCTGAATAATGCGTGAACATATCCATATGTCTCAGACAATTTCAGTTTATAATTTAAATACATTAGTGCTTTATGTTAACAGATAAAAATCAAATATAAGGTAATATCGAGGTGTTTATATATATAACATTTTTATAATACTAAATAAAAATTTATAGCATATACTTTTTCTTTTTTAAGGTTTCAACGGATCCAGCACACTTATAGTACACCGACGTTTACATACAGGTGAAAAGCCATATTCATGTCCACTCTGTACGAAAAGGTTCGCTCAAAAAAGCTGTTTGACAGTCCATTTCAAGAGACACAAAAATACCGATACCAGAACTGATTCGCTGAAATCTTTAAAAAAGATCCAAGCATAACTGTCACTAAATAATAGTGATAACTAAATTTTCTAATATTCCGAATGAACTGATAAGTACACAATACTTAAAGATTAACTATAAAATTACTGACGAGACAGATGAGTAGCGTATTTAAGCGTTTATTGGCATACATTAAAATGCTTCAATGGAAAATCGCGAAAGCTTAATAGGATGAAATAACTTCAAATGGAAACATTTGAGTAAAACATTCTTACGGATAGCATTGTCTTTCCTAAAATTTTAGGTGTCATTTATGGCATTTTTCCATATTCAGTTCTATAGTCAAAGTAATTTTAAAAAGTATAAGCTGATTCGCAAGATTTGCGAAAGTAGAAGATGTAAACTTGTTTTCAATTGGAGAATTTCAAATAAATCTATTACATCGCTTGCGATAGAGAAATTTTGGGAAACAAAAAGTATTGGACGAAAAACATTTCTTTGTTGAATGCAAAAATTTTATCACGGATCGTCAATGTTCTAATGTATTGAGGCCCAAACAAAAAATCCTCTTATGTGACCAGTTAAAAAATGCAGGCCCGTTCACAGTATGGTGTTTAATTTCAGAAATTGTTCCGGTGTCATTACTATTGTTTGGCCTTTTTATTATTTTCTTTTTTATTTATTGAAAAAAACTGATCCGACTAGTATGTAAATATTCTAAAAAAATAGGATCTCGTTTTAGTGTTGGGATTCAGATTTTGAACAATTAAAATTTCAGTATTCGAATAAACTCCATTTATCCATGTGCATGTATGTAGATCAATCGCCACTAACAGAATTTGTATAAATTTAGAATGAGCGTATTTACTTTCGGAATAAAAATTCCTTTTCAATAGATTTATCCATTACAAATGTTATCGCATTTAATGTTTTTTTCATTGAATATCCATGCTTGTACTGATAAGTTGAGGCTGCTAAGTAGTGCAGTTGTATTAATATACTCTGCACTCCGTTGTTGAGATGTATATTAATACAACTGCATAGTATATTCTCATGAGTGTTGTTGGCTAGAATTCGCAACATTCGTTTAATATTCAGGTGTCACCAATTTTACGTGCTCTTATCTATAAATATATGGAACAATGTAGATTCTCTTTGGCAGAATGAGAAGCGATTAGTGTTTTTTTATGTTTATATTCTATATGCGCCTTAAAATATTCTCTCGTGGAGTTGGTCAGCAAGTTTTTGCATTTAACGCTGTTTGATCTACTTACATTTTGAATATGACGTCCCCAAAGTTTTCAAGTATAAAGGATAATTTACAGGGTTTATGTCTTACATCGGCCGAAGAAACATTTAAAAATAACTCTAGAAATTGGAGAAAATGTTTTGGAGAACTGTATTTTCGGATACAAAACTGGATTGCTGAATTCTTTGAAAAATCATAAATAAGTATGTATTACCCATAAATTATGTATTGCTTTAGTAGAACGAGAATAGGCCTCGCTTAAAATGTACATAGGAACTCCATATAATGGAAATCTGAAAACCAATTTGCTTAAAGAATTGTTCAAAGTATGAAAAATAAAAAAGGGGATAATGAATAAAACAGTAACTAAAAGTATTTGTGTTTATTATAAATATAATTTAAATAGTTAATTTTATTACTGAATAAAACAATTTAAAAATTATAATTACTAAACCACACACTTAAGTGAATGGACTAATATAATCAATTCACAATTATGTAGTTTGTTTATCATATAAAACGAAACATGAACAAGTTTAATTATATTATACATTTAAGGACATGCTATCTATTACTTTCAAAATCTCTCTTAAAATCGGAAATACAAACATTCTTTTTAGTCCAAATGAAATTTTAATTATTTTATACGTATAGTATAATTATAATTAATATTAGAATTACGATCAGCAACCAATTATTTCTTTTTAAAGAAACTCATTAATGTAGGTTGATTTACAGGTTTTTGCTTCTGTGATTTTTTCCCCTTTCCATTTTTGTTTGACGTGGGAGATTTATCTTTATCTTGAAGTAAATCGGATGTTGATTTCTTTTGAGGTTGGAGCTTTTGTTTTTTATTATCCAATGGAGTCTTTTCTTCCTGGTTTAGTGGTGTGATAGAATTCTGTGAATTTCTATCCTCGGAGATTTCAGGTTCCGATCCACTTTCGTATACCCACTCTTTGCTTGTTACTGTAAATAAGTATATTTCAGAGGTATAAAAAAAGATTAAAAAGATGTATTTCCATAACATAATGATATTAATTAACAGTGTGAAATAAATAACATTACAGCTCCAAATGGGAGTTGGGCCTGATGGAACTATCATGGTGACGTCTTGTGCGTTAGTTTTGCACTGAACGAGACTGCATATAATCGCCCGCTGACAAAATTGAACACGTGATTCGCAATAAAATTTATTTTATTCTCATCAGGTCTGAACTACGACAATTACAGTCTGCCAAGACATTTCAAGAGCCAATGTTCCAAGAAAACGGCAATGTGATCTGGTTCAATGTGCATAAAAAGCTTGGAGATAAGATGAAACGACAAATCGAAAGGATGGAAGAAGAGACGTAAAAACTGTTTTTACGACGAACGAGCTGATGAATTTCCACAAACTGAGGAGCTTAGTGAAGTTCTTACATCACAACAGAAAAGGTGATACTAGTTATTAAAATTCAAAAGAAAGGAGCAAAGCTATCAATCTAAATAGAATCTATGCGGAAATCTTTAATCTGATAGCATAGAGGAAAGGAGTAGAGCTTAAGTTTTTGATCACACTGTATAGTACCATTTATAGAATAGGCAAAATACTACCAGACACATGTTCTAAAATTATTTCTGCACATATCGATACTCGGATCTAGCGGAAATGAAAACTATAAATCGACTTTGTTTCAAAAAAAAAATTAAGTAATCACAAAACACTTTTTCGTTTAATGTGGTCACACACAATTGCAGAACTATGGATGTGGTCACATACATGTGGTTCGTTGACTACCAATAGGCATCGTCTCTTCAGAGTAAGACGGAAATCTTAGAAGCCATAGAAATTCTCTAGAAACTTACATATTAGCACTGAATTTTGCCTAAAACCTGTCTACACCATTAGAGGTGAATTGAGTGACGTCTAAACAAGTAGGAATACAGAAATTTATTCGTATTCAGAGGTTGCGAGTACAGGTATCAAGATAAATAGTAAAATAATCCGCAACCTACGCTACGCAGATGCTATAGTAATAATAGCGGAGAGTCTCCCACATGTACAGAAAGACCTGCGGAGTCTCCAAGAGAGACCTATTGCTCGCAGAATTTTTGCCTGCATGAAGAATCTTTTCACGTCAGATGTTAATCAGTATCAAGATAAATAGAAAAATAATCCGCAACCTACGCTACGCAGATCCTGTAGCAATAATAGCTGACAGGTCTCCCAGATGTACAGAAAGACCTCCGGAGTCTCCAAGAGAGACCTATTGATCGCATGATTGCTCGCAGAATTTTTGCTTGCATGAAGAATCTTTTCACGTCAGACGTCGTCAGTCTTCAGCTAGTACGATTGGCAGCTAGCTAGATGTACTGCTTCATGGATGTTAAAACTGGATTGTCAATCAAAGTATGAGATATGTAAGGCCGCTCCACCCGACATGTAAAACTTAAGAGTCGTATATTTTTAACCTCATATGATATGCAACTAGTTTTATTTTCAAACCAAATAGAAAAAATACTGTTATGATTTTTGTGCTACAAACACTTCAATTGCACCAGAAATGTTGATACCAATCGGCCGAAAATTATTTTAGAAGAAATTCCTTGTCAATCGAGAAATTAACGATGTTACCAGTTATGGAAGCGAATTTTAATATGTAAGTACGTTTTGCGGAAACGCGAGTTCAGTCGGCACTAACCAACTGTATCGTAGAATGTACATATCGAAACTGCTCTCTGCATCTTCTTTAAAAGTAAAACAAGGTCTTCAGTAAAGTTAATTTAAATTTATTATTTTCTAGTAAGATATTCTATACAAGGAAAAAAACTTACTAATAAATCCTTCTTCATCAGTAAACGTTTTATCCATCAACTTTCGCTTTTTATTCTTAATTACAGATTCTTGTGTGGAGTGTCTTTCCTTTACAAAGCTTAGCTCGTCATCAACATTGTCAACGATGTTTTCATTTTCCTCATTTGAAGCATTACCAAACATATCTGTAATAAGACAAAGTAGGTATTAGAAACGTTTAAATTTCAGGTATTAGCCATAACGGAATGTTATATAGATAGATCTCTTAACATAAGGTCCCTTTTAACAATATAGTGATATACAGCTAACCTTATTAATAAATAGTATACTAATAATTAAGAAACAGCCTTACTAATGAACAGTAAAAAGTGAGATGATTATCCAAAATCACATCTTGGTCACGGATATGAACTTTTAATGTAGACCATTTATAAAATAATCCGGATTAATATTGTGTCCTTTCGTTCTACAATAGCTTTTAGCTATTTACAAGAAAATGTAGATGATAGTAATTTTAAGAAGTAAAACTATTTGTCAAGTGAGTTAATGATTTCGAAAACTGAATATTGACGTTTTGGATGTTCAAATTGGCTTAAAATGGAAGGTAAGAGTAGATGCGCATTTCTTGCATAGGTGGTAGCCTTAATCAGTACCCTCTGCTTTCATCTCGCAGAGCAGTGCCCTCTGCTCTGCGAAGTGCACACCTTCAGCTCGTCAAGCCAACTTGAAAATCTCATTTGAATTTTACATACGTATAATTTTATGCCTATATTATTAAATAAATCTTATGAAATTGAATGCAGTTATACTAATTAATAATCATCCCTATTAGATTGCCTCTTCTTTGATATTGCCACCCTATTAGATTGTCTCTTCGTTGATTATTAATAAGTATAACTGCATTCAATCTCATAAGATCTGTGTAATAACATTTGCATACAATTATACGTATGTCAAATTCAAATAAGATTTTCAAGTTGGCTTGACGAGCCGAAAATGCTGCACTTCGCAGCGCGTTTGTTTCACAAACAAATGCAATGATGCGAGGTGAAAGCAGAGGGTACTGATGATTTGAACATCCTAAACGTCAATATGCAGTTATCGAAATAATTAACTCACTTAATAGTTATATCTTCGTGTTTAGCGCGTATGCTAATACTAGAGATGATTGGGGTGTGGTAATTGCAAAAATAGGTGAACTTCAATTGGCTAAGTTCCTAATTGCATAATTCCTAATAGTTTGCCACCGTATTAGATTGTCTCTTCGTTGATTATTAATTAGTATAACTGCATTCAATTTCATAAAATCTATTTAATAATATAGGTATACAATTATACGTATGTAAAATTCAAATAAGATTTTCAAGTTGGCTTGACGAGCCGAAGGTGGTGCATTTCGCAAAACAAATGCAATGATGCGAGGTGAAAGCAGATGTGAGGTGCAATGCTGTGAGGTGATGAAGGCTACCAGCTATGCGCATCTACACTTACCTTCCATTTTACGCATCTACCCTAACATACTTTTCGCACTTACACAGAGTTGACAACCTGCGTCATCACTTTTCAAAATAATGATTCCTTATTTATCTTATTGAAAATATAATTTTGTTCTAATGACCCAATACTAAGAAAATAAAAAAAAAGAAAAATAATTTACCGTCACTATCAGAATCATTTCGTTCAATAATTCTTTTTCTCCTCTTCTGTGCTTTTTCGTCATTTTCAGTTCTTTGTCTTTTCGAACTTCTTCTGTCCTTAGTAGAATTTTTGTTACTTGTCTTACTTTTTACATTAGATTCAATTTCTTTATTTTCTTTTAACTCGTCACCAATGCTAATATTCTTGGTAATGGAATCTTGTGAATAATTGGATTCTATTTCCTCTTTTAATTTAGGGATTTCGTCCGATTTACTTGCAATTTGTAGATTTAATTTACTAGCAGATTTATTGAAGAAATTTTCGATATTTGATTTACATTTTACCTGAAATTTAATAAACAACTTATCAACTTATTTTCAGAAATACAAAAGTTGTATGATTATAAACAACTTTTGTAATCATACTTAACAAAAGATTATAAACAACAAACATATACATGATTAGCAGATTATAAACAACAAAAATTGCAGTGTAATTTTAACACTTATCTTGTAAATCTCAGAAATACTTCAGGCATCAGAATTTTTTTATAAAAGTAGTTAAAATATGGAAACTTTTTATTCTTTCAGCCACTGGCGGGCATAATCTTAAATCGTAAGTTGGTGCCAATATATCAAAATAATACCGTTGAATAATACACAACTACTTTGTAATCTTATAATCTTATAATTCTGGATATTTCATTTTTCTACTTTCTGCAAAATGAACATTTAATGTTAACCTGGATCCAACGTTACCGACTTCTATACGATAATCGAAATAATTAACGCGATAATTGTCAGATTCACATTTGATATTAAGATATTTCAACTTTATAACTGACAATTTCAGTTAGTTACACAACTCGAGAATAATAACTCCATTGTCTTCAATATTTGCGGAAACAAAAATATCAAATTGCCAGTATTTGAAATATTAAATTTCAAATACTGAAGAATATCAGTTTAAAATGACCTCATGGTTCAGAACTACTCAGAATAAATATGCCCATTTATTATTAGAAAAACCAAGAATGCTCGAATATTTCATTACAAGTTCAAGTACTCAGCCATTTAAGCACACACACTTTGTGTCAAATGTAGAGGCGTGAGAGTCAGAATAATCACTGTAGTGTCGAAATAATAGTGATTCCCTATTTTCGCTTGTAGTTAAACTTATCACCTGCTGACTCCGAATAATAGTACTTGCCACCCACCACTCGCATATGCAAAATATTTTGGATGAAGCACAATAACTTCTTTTTCAGTTGCTGTAAAGTTTATTTATTTCATGTTAACCAACAAGTGGTGTGCCCCAAGACGTTCCATTTAAAATTAGTTGTAGCTAGTTGCATACATCGTATATTAAGTGATTAACCATATGTTTTCAGTTTATATGTTTCAGTGTGTTTCTTTCGATTGGTAAATGCGTTTTTTTTGCTTCAGTTATTTTTAAATTCTCAAAACTATCAAAAATGAAAAGATTTTCAATTCTATTCAGAAAATGTGTTATTCTCTAAGAGGCTCTAAAAGTTGGTTGCTGTAGTTTAACTGAAATTGTATAGAAAATATTTCCAAAAAATTGTACAAAAAATACTTACAATAGTTTTACCAGGTTTAGAAGATACACTATCTTCTGTTTTAATTTTGTTTTCAGTACTTAAATTGCTCTCCAATGATTTGGAGGCAAACAAATGTGATCCTTTCGATTTATCTACAATGGCAGTTTTAGTTGTTACTGATGGTGCTGGCTTTTCTTTAATAATACGTTTAACGCAATTAACGCTGACAACAGAACCAACCCTTAAATTTTAAATCTAAATTAGACCTACAACGTTGATGATAGTATAATTTAATACAATTCAAAAATTAAGATTAATCGAATTCATATAGAAACACTCTGTTTTACTCAGGTATACGTAATACTCTGCATTGAAATTTACAATGCATTTTTACCATTAAACATTGCAGTTTACAAATTTCTAAACTAGGACATAGTATAGCTTTACATACAAAATATTTAATGGCCTGGTTGTTCTGAAAGTGTTTATTTATTTTTTGTTGCCAAATAAACTACCTACATGTCGGAGTACAATAAAGAAATTCGTGAACGGCCTCATCACACCATTTTTCATACATTGGAAGGCAGAAGTGTTTGTACCATACTACGCATAGCCAAATCAGTAAACATTGAACCAAATCAGTAAACATTAGTTGTATCATTGTGTAAGTAATTAGTTTACTATTTACTCAATATATGCAAACATTTTAATAACAATATAATCAGTTTCAGCCCACTCCGCCACTGGCAAAAGGATCTATAAAGCTACAATATTTTGAGTTTGTAGATCTTATGTAAAATTATTGTTTCTATAACTTTCCAGTCTCTAATATTATTAAGCAATTATAATTATTTGCTCACTTAACCTAGTGGCTATAGTGAATCTGTAATAAAAAAAAAATCACGAAAACATTTCGAGAAAATGTGTTATTGATCAGTAGGTTTATTGTATCAACCAATCGTCATGCAGGTCTTTTCCACTGATATATGATTTCGTTTTAAATTTCTAGTTTGTAGAAACCATGTTGTTTATACTACATGCAAAATAATTGAAAAAATATTTTTCAAGATCAATCAAGTTAATTCAATCTTAAATGATTAGTTTGTAACTATCCCTATCGCTTAAGCATGGAATGGACTTTCGGTACGAAAAAGTTTTCTCTGCAAATATGCTTATAAAATTTCATTCAAATCGATTCAGTAGTTTAGATCACCTCAAATCTAAACTGATAGACACAATCAGATTTTTCACAAACCATTGGCCTCAGGGACCTCAAAGTATTTTCCATTAAAATCTCGAAATCGGTAATTTTCATGAAACATTCTAATCCATAGAATTTTATCGGAAAACAATTTTTAAGTGTCCCTGAACAAAATTTGTCTCAGAATTTGGATAGAGAAGTTCAGAAGAAACATTGAACAGTGAATTATCGCGCCAACTCCACATCGCATCTTTAATTTAGAAAGTTATAAGTTGAATTAGATGAAAATTGATAAAAGGAGGATTTCTTGTGTCTTGTTTTCAAATTTCAAAGCATTATAAAATTTATATTACAATTGAACACTTTTATCGAATGGTACCGTAAATCAATAAATTATAAGTAGCATTAAGTAACAAATTAAACTTACAACGGTGCTGAATGTTGTTGCATATTAACCATATTTATAGCATTCATATCTACAGTTTTGGATTTTTGCAAACTGTAAATAAATTCACTCGATACTGCATTGAAGCGTTTTTTGTTTTCTTCTAAGTCACATTCTTTACTTAATGTTATCATACCCTGGTTATCAATCGAAGTACCGATTAAACAGTACGTTAGACCTAGATCCATGTTAGATTTTACTTCGTGTAGATCGCTCACAAATGTCGATAGAAGAGTTTTGCATGATTCGGTAGCAAGTTTTAATTGTCTACTTAACCAAGTGAATGTTACCTAAAACAAGGCATATTTTAAAATCGTTTTTCTAAAGTTCCTTATTTATTACTATCTTGTCTTCATCAAATATGTATTCACGCAGTTTTTGCAGATATATTTCTTGATCCTGACTATCCATTGCGAAAGTTAATTAACAATTATTCGTGCAGCTTTATAAGTACTTTTAAAATCACTTCAAAAATTAATAAATTACAATCTTCCCTCGTTCTTGAATTCCATTCGTCAGGGTTTAAGTATTGCGTCTCACGATGTGATATATCATGGTCTAACACTGTTCTCCAGTTGGGACAAGAGGAAGAATTGACTACAGCGAAAATAAGGGAGGTTTTAAACTGGCCTTTGATTATGTTGTTTTTCATAAATTTTTTTCTGTGGGCCTATATTCAACTTAAAAGTTTTATTGCACCACAGCCGGCAGCAAGGATGCCGGATAATTTTGGCGCGCATTAACCTTTCTTGATTAACTCGTACGGAGACCTTTATAATGCCTACCAATTCGCACAAACAGGATCGAAGTTTTACATCTAACCCTATAGATGTGCATAACACGTCACTGTTCCATTCCTAAGTGACCATGGGCCTCATATAAAGTCTCGGCCAAGCTGAGACTCAAACTGCAAATATCTGGATTGGCCTTTGATTGTGGTTTTAAGTATGGCTCATATTTAAGATTTCAAATGATTTTAATTGTCTGCTAGAAACATTAAGAAGCTTTAGTATTATTTTTGAGCAGTATGCCTGACTTTTTGTATTGCTCTGAAATCTAAATTGTTAATGATTTGGTTGATAAATGCTTTTAATCTGGATAGTCAAAAAACTGACAAAGAATAAAGCGCATGGACTGCTTGCTGTGCGTTTGAGGAACATAGCACATTTCTTTACATAGAATGGACTAATTAAATTAAATTTGTTTTAATCATGCATTGAATAAAAATGATGACAATCAAAGTAATAAAAAAAAAAATTTTGACAAAATAATCAGAATATTTACACCATAAGAGTTTGGATAATATTAAAATTAAAATACAATTTTAATGGATATGCCTAAATATAAATTTCATAACATTTTAGTGAAGGATTATTTGGCAAAATTATTAACCGATTAAATAATGTTTCATGACTGATGACATTCTGCCGATTAATTTTATTGTTATAGACATTTTCATATATGCACCTGACCTACGTTCACTGGTGTGATAACAATAGGATACCACACACACACGTTCGTTAGGCGGCCATATACACGTTCTTTCCTTCGTGAAACAACGTCATGAAAGAATGGCATGTGGTTAAAAAAGTGCCAGATGATTGAACACATGTTTGAGCAGCGCGACTAGCTGTCAAAGGAAAAGTGGTATGGATCATTTGGTTTGTCATGTGGGAGCATCATCACGTTACAAATCCATTCCTGTACCTTCATAGCGCGGCCATATGATCACTGACGCAAATGATTAGTCAGCTGTTTTCAAACACGTCATTCTTTCCCGAAGGAAAGAACGTGTGTGTATGGCCAGCTATTCAGTGAATCAGTTGAGTGTAAGGGAAGGTGTAGTTTACAGTTGGTTATAGAATTTAGGCTGTACTGATCATTTGAAGAAACTCTAATCCTTGCATTCAACTTCAGTGAGAATTCACCTTTATGAGTTTTGAAATTATTTTAGTAGATCTTTTAATAACCATTTCTTGGAATAGTAGATCCAAGTAAATCTGTCAGTAGATATAACAGATCATATTTATTCTTCCTGTATTATTAAAAAGTTCTTTGAATACTTATATGTAGAACTTTGTTTTGTTGTTTTTAATGATTTTTTCATGTAATACTTTTAACAGTTACGGTTTTTACTAAACAATTCATAAATATGACAATGGGCGAAGAAAGTCCTTTAACCACATTAATATTGCCAGTATTAATACGCCCTATTTTACTACAGGTAACATGATTTAAGTAGATTGATAGATTCATTTCATGCGAAGTATTTCAATTTATAAATTTTAGTTGGAACGAAGAGATGTTTCTGCATCGCAAACACTCAGAGCAGCTCTATCTAAGGCAGAAAATTCATACCCTGGACTTACATATGACCTAGTAATTGGTTTGTTACGTAGAGCGGAACTTAATGTTAATATGAATGAAAGTATTTTAAGATTACAAGGAGCTATAACCGACACAGATGGCAAGTTTTCATACTTTTATTTAAAAATTTATTTTAAGAACTAAATATGTCATACTAAGATGAAAAGTATATTTAATTAGACATGTAGAACTTCCGTCGTTTAAAATATCAAACTAGATGATCAAAACCACTACATACTAATTTTAAAATATGTGTTACAAAAATACAACGGAATTGAAATGATGTTTTATATATATGTACCTATACATTTTACTCTCTTGTTTCGAGGCCGCTACAATTCAATTAATAAAATATGTCATTAAAATTGTACAGGCTTGAATTCTTATGATATCATACAGCAGTTTAAATAGAAACTAATATTCGAATATATAATTTCTGTAAATTAGAACGTCGTAGACGAAACATCATGATTAAACAATTCTAATAACTTTAGAAACCTGTTAATTATGTATATACATTTTATTGTGTTATGGATTCAGAAGGGTTACGGTGTTTTATTTAAAATTTTATATTCAGTTGTAGAATACAGATTGAATAGATCAGAGGATGCTTTTCAAGAATTAAATAGAAAATCAGCTACATTGAAAAAAATTTTAAGCAGGATACCCGATGAAATTACTGATAGAAAAACATTTTTGGAAATTATCAAAGAGATTGCAAGTGCCATTAAAAAATTATTAGATGCTGTGAACGAAGTTAACGCTTTCATTCCTGGCCCTACGGGCAAGCAAGCTTTGGAACAAAGAAAAAGGGAATTTGTTAAGTTTTCAAAACGATTTAGCAATACGCTGAAGGAATATTTCAAGGAGGGGCAGTAAGTAGTTCCAAATTATTTTATGCCTAAACTGTAATAGAAGAAAATGTTTCCGGATCCTTTATCCCATCTTTCACATACTGAAACTTAAAAGTGTGGGTATATACTTCATACAGTGTACACTCAGCCAGCTGTCATTAGGATAGAAAGCCAGTTGACAGAAGAGGTTGTAATAAATAGAGGGTTTAATATTTTTGTATCTTTATACATATTTTCTGATGTTCCAGGTACGAGTATCCAATAATACTCTTATTGCTGCTTATCCAATAATACTTTCATTACTACTTTGATAGTCTTTTGATGTGTTTTGGAACTTTGGGATCATACTGGTAGAATGTACTGTATGTGTGCTTGAATATGTGTGTGTGATATATCATTATTGCTATTCAGTTTGAACATATTCCCATTCTCCTAAACGCTCCTATTAACTACACTGTTTTCTGTGTATTACTATATAGATTCCCTTCTAGTAGCGTTAGTAAATTTCTGCTCAACTTCGAGAAAATACTTTACATCAACCACACTTTTATAAGTAGTGGCTTTAATGTGCATTTCAAATGATATCTCGTCGTCTGCGTTAATCAATCTTAAAATCGTATAGTTTCACAAATACAGTAATATTTGGTACAAAAACCCATATTCATAAACTAGCTGCCTGGATAACACTATTCATAAACTTCTCAGAATCTGAATATGAAGTTCCATCTTTTGATGCTTGTCTCTGTCCATATACGGCAGCTTATCAAAATTAAAGCAAACACCTGTAAATAGCAAACACCGACCGCTTCCAAACTATATTTATAAAAGCCTATCATGAATCTTACCCTATAAAAAGTCTATCGGTCAAATCGTTATGACTGAATTGAATGGTTCAACAGCAATTTATAGCAAATTCGCCTGTATGTAAAAGATGTGCATGAACTTTTCCCACCGGGATACTATTGAAACCCCATAATATTTTGCGTAAGCAATACAAAGAAGCCATAAAAGACACTGAAATAAAAGCATATGAGAGGTCAATTGGAAGTGTTTTTACTTCGTTATTACCAATTGATCTAATCATGGATTACCACAAAGTAACGCTTAACTCAATCTATATATTAAAAGCGTATGATTTATACATAGCAAATTCTAACAACTCAGCGCATCATAAACCACAGGAAAAGTAATTCATATTTTTCTAAAATAGCTGAGGAGACTATTGAAAATATAGCTGACACTGGTATCGATCCTATTTGATAAATGTCAGAAATTTCAAGTTCAACGTTAAACGCTTCATATTTTCCTTTAGTAGTTTGTTTTTCGCATAACGGTTTACTAGTAAGAAATTTTGCCTGGATGTAAGAAACCAGATTTCAGTTGTAATATTATTCTGTAATCCGCCAATATAAAACCATCCCTACTTTTTTTGCCCTTTTATAAACATCTTATTATACATATTATGCACATCTTTTTCAAATTATTAGTATATTTTCAATGGTACTTTGTTTCAGAGCTAATTCAGTATTTATCAGTGCCCTCTACCTCATACATCAAACTAATATGATAATATCGACTGTAAAAAATAAATGTGAATAAAGTGTATGGTGACAATATATTAGATTAATAATTATATTTTTATTAAAATTAATCTGTTACACACTTGAAATACTTGACTACGGTATCTAATTTTGAATGTTATTTTGAAATTTTTTATTTCGATTAAATTTCAGATGTTTAAGGTATAATGGTTGATCATAATATACGTTATAAAAATGACTTGTTGTTTTACTCGCTCGCTCATATTATTTTCCGCATATAAGTATATTGTTTTATTTAAATTTTCGATTAAATAAAATTGTTTAAAAAAATTTTTTAATGTTGACTAGTATCTCGTGAGGAATCTGCGACTTAGATCATTTTAAGGAACTAAAGATTAACGGTACAAAGTTATAACTTCATTTTTTTGCCGGAGGATTAATCTAGGTATATCCAGAACTTCCAAAAAGAATTTTATTTACTAAGCGATATTTACTTGTATTGGAATTTATAATACTAGTAATATTATACTATAACAACACTATAATCAGCATTAAAATTTAAACAAAACACATTTTGCGGCAGTTTTTCTTTGAACGTGTCATGAAAAACCAGCTAATAGGAATCGGATCAATGTTTCTACGTCATATGTTTCTAATGTTCATCTTGCATGATATATGTACTGCGATTTTCCACACCACCTTTTAATTTATTTATGAGAGGTTTCATTGTTTGCTCGAGTAGCTATGTAACAATCCCCGTCGATCACACTGTTTCCTTTGCCAATCAGATCTATCCAAAGCCACCGGATCAATCTAGCACAATTTCCTAAATTAATCTCACTGGATTACTTTTGAAGGTACATGAAAATGTTAGTCTATTCAAAAATGTCAACAGCTTGGAATTCATTTGAAAAATTTACGATTCCTACAGTGAAAGTTTGTACTTTAGCATTTGATTTCGTAGCGAGGGGCGCTCCACTAGCATTTCAGATAGTATGTACCAGGTGTGACCACACCTTAGACCAAGGTCGACCGTAACGTCTTTGAAAGTCGCCCGTGCAGCTAACGTTAATAAAAAAAACACCAATTCATAAGTATATTCCAAGAAAACGCGTGCGCTCGCAGGTACAACCATCAAAAGAAGTCGTCCCCGACATCTAAAAGTTTGGTCACCTGGGGTATACCATTTAGTTGTAAAAATACTACATTTACGATATTTGTTGTGTTGATATTACGCACTTATTAAATTAATATCTATCGATGTTTGCTTGTCATTAAGAGCAGATTCACTATATATTCTATTTATTTTAACTGGTATGCGGCATGAACGAGAGAAAATGCCGTGTTTAAGGGGTACTAATGATTCTATAGTCTTCTTAATTGCACTTTACATCTCTATAGATGGGTCAATGTTTTCTTACTTCACCTGCTTCTTATTTAGTGTTACGGTACCTATTTCAACAACTTATTAAAAACATCAATTACCAATTTCATCTACAAATATAAAGCTGGTTAGATTCATAAACTAATAATCCATAAGTCGAATTTTCAGTCCTAGCAACATCTGGCTAGTGGCTTAGTGAGTTTGTCGTAGTGTTTCGAATGTTACGAGCATGATGCTCCTAATAAAGATGATAATCCCTTTAATAATGGGTGAAATCTTGAACTTCATGCATCTTGAAATCATGCATCTTGAACATCTGCCTTTTTAAGACATTTGTTGTACTGATATTATGTTTGCTTGCCATTAAGAGCAGATTCATATAGATTCTATTTATTAAAAGTACTACATTACTAGAAATGAGTACAATTCAAATTTGGGAGAATAGGGGCGCATATGTCCACATGACTTTTCTTTTAAATCAAAAATTATAACAATTATTTCAAATTTAAATGTTCATATCAAAATAATAAATCTGGATACACATAATACAATCTACAATAATTATGAAGCAGGATGTAAATCATGCAAATATACAGTATACTTTTCTAATAGATTGACTAATGGATCTTCCTTTTGTGTTTCGTTATCGTATTTTGGACCTATACTCCACAGACTTTCTAGGTCGTATTTAATTCTTGCCTCCGCCGAGAAGATGTGAAGAGCTATATTTCCTACAAATAATTCAAATCTAAATCACAAACATCCTTTTTATAACTTTAAAGAACTATCCAAATATACAATAAAGATTTACGAGAAGATACTATATGGACCAAACCACGACTTAGAGTATGC
>WYDF02222206.1:0-21177 GCA_009867245.2 Adranes taylori | reverse complement strand
GAAAATCGAGTTCGGTGGAGATCTCTTGTGGAAGCCCTATGCCCCACCTAGGAGCGAATAGGACCTAACTAACTAACATTCCCTAAAATTTTATAAAAATAGATATATAGACTCTTTCATATATATCTATGAAAGTTTACGTTTTTAGGCTTTTTAAGCTATACAAAACTGAATTCTGCGTTTAAACCCCCACTCCAAATATAATTTTTGGCTGCGCCAATGAATAATAATATTTATTTGTTGTTATATTTAGAGTAAATACAGATTGAAACCATTTCATGGCGCTAAAGTGTGTTTTGTTGGCTTCACCGAAGACGAAGAAAAACATATGAAGGACGTATTGGTGCAAAATGGCGGCACAGCAGCAATAATCGACGACAAAGAATATACTCACATCGTAAGTTTTCTGTATACACATTTTACGTTATATTCGTTGTTGTTCTTTTTAAACAAATTTTATTTGATAGAGAGAAAGTTGCCCAGAGAGAAAGTTGGGGTCACTCATTTTATGCGTGAGTGGAACTTACTAAAAATCTCGAATGTAATGGGCCCAATTTTTTGGTGCTTCTTTCAAATGTCCGTAGCAAATTGTTCGTCCTATTAATAGATCATTACATGCCTCTTCACGGATCCTGAAGTCTGATTTCTATTGAAGTCCAGCGTTGTACGTGCTCCCCCTCAATTTGACTAGCATTGGACTGAGGTTGCTGTGCCATATTCCTTTTTCTTAGCCGCTTTGAAGTTAAGGATGGCTAATCAATTTAATTTATTGTATAAATCAAAATTATTTTAGGAAACAGTATTCCTTAAGCACAATATATTGTAACAACAATCGTAGCATCGTTTAAGATTTTTAGTTTTTAGTTTTGTTCAGTAAGATAAAAAATTTATCTTATTATGTGAACTTATAATAATATTTAATGCGAAAATTAATGTTAAAATTCTACTAACGCATGACAAAGCACTTTGTTTCGCCGTTCTGCGCTCTCATCAGATGCGTAAGGCAAAACTTTTACTTTATTTATATGCAATCGATCGCTTTTAATAATTGCTGTGTTCAATCATTTCATGTCCACTATCGATGTGCATGGAAAAGATTAATTGTTTATCTTAGTGAACAAAACTAAAAACCTTAAGCGTTGCTATGATTATTGTAGCTATATATTGTGCTTAAGGAATACTATTTCCTAAAATAATTTTGATTTATATATTTTGAAGCACAAATACTAAGGTGGAAACTTTATATTAATTTATTTTATTCCAAGAATTCAAACTTAAAAAAATATTTTATTGTTATCCAACACTGTACTCTATTATGCCCCATATCTAATTCCCGATACTTATTTAACATTAAATTTATTCATGGTTTAATTTGGAATAAATTACAATTTAATTTAATTTTTTTTTTCGTATTATTAAGAACCCTAACAGAAGTAGCTTATTGCTGATAAGTCTATCGGTTACACTCGGTAGCGCGCACTATGACCGCCGTGAGCTGAAAAGACCCTCCAATGGCGGGCTAGATAAATATTTTCCTATGTTTGCATAGATATGTGTTTATCAAATTTGTTTTTGAATTCATTTTTTTTCACAAGAACTGTCTTAGATTCGTTGTACATCTTTCTGTCTGCAGCTTGATTATGGATGAGTGTTCAAAGCACGTTTTCAGAAACTACAAACATTGTTTCATAATTATGGTTTTCTTCTTTTTTTTTTTTGTAACATGATTTCGCTTTTTTGTTTCTTTATTCTTATTCTATATGTGAGTAGATTTTGTTCTACGTCACGCAACGTTCTTATTTTTGCTAGTCCTGATGTTTTATATAGTTCATCAGTAGAATATCTCGGTTCTAATCCATATAAAGATTTTATTATTTTATTTTGTGTTCTTTGTAGTGATTTCATTAATTATTCATTGCAGTTTCCCCAAATACTTAGTTGATGTCTGAAATGAGTTTCTTTGTTAAGCATACGATTTCATCAAATTTGTTTCGTATGCTCCTGATGTTGAGTTGTATTTTTTTTATATTGTCCATGATTTGTGTTGTTTTTCTGTAATTCAGTTAATGTATATGCTGGTTTTAGTAATGTTTTATTTTTTTAATATATATTGTATTTTTTTATGTTTATTTACTCATGAGCTCACTTAATGCCATATCATTTTTTATTCTAATCCTTTCTTGTCCCTCTTCTTTCCATACATAAATGTGCCGATATTTATGCCAGATGTATTTGTAATTCTTTGTTTTAAACATCAATGTTTTTTTTTTAAGTCGCTGATAGTTTGGGGTTACTTCTTCGTTGATATAGATGCGTTTCTCATTATTAAGATCTATGCCAGCTTTTTTAATACGAATTTGTCCCTTAGATTGTTTCACTTTAATAAATTCCATCTTCTTTTGTTTTATATCATTTTTAAAATCCCATATATCATTACGTAAATCTTGAATAATTTCAATTAATTTCTCATTTTCTTCTTATATTGTTTAATTATTATTTTTCAGTTCAAATTTGCCGCTTTGTCTAATCGTCGCTTCTTTTGATTCACATTTGGAATTTATTTTAGCGCTAGATTTGAATTTAGTTGCATTTTGTTTTGTTTTAAATTTCGCGCTCTTAATTGTAGAAATCGTACTGTCAGTGTTGTCATTGCCGCTGACATCTTCTTCACTAACCTCTTTATTTTTACAATTTTCACTCCTCCAATTTTCATAGTTTTCCTTGTTTTTAGTTGTGAATAATGTTTTGCCTGGTAATTGACAACATGTATGATGGAACCATTTATTGCATTTTCCACTGAACTGTGTTTTAGTTATTTTTTGTGAGCACACTGGATATACGTGTTTATTCTTGGGCGCCATTTTTTTCTATTTTTCGGCGTGAGATCTTCTGTTTCCGTGTGTATCTAGGCCCAGTCTTCTACGCCTATTTTCATAATTCAGATGACGAAGTGCCCTGATCTATCTTAGTGATTTTTCGCTGTACTCTCTCCATTACTTGAATGTTCTTTTTGTAGTACGGATTCCACACTGATACAGCATGTTCAAGAATAGGCCTTATATACTTTTTATAAATGGTATCAATATTTGTTGTATTAATATCAGACAAGGATTTTTTGATTAGGTAATTTGTAGTGTTTGCTTTTTTTACTACTTTTGTCGATTGTTTCTCCCATTTCAGGTCGTCCGAAGTTATGACTCCTTTCTTATTTTAGAGGTTGTCCATTTAGGTAGTATTGAACTTTTGGATTATTTATCCCAATACGGATTTTGACACGTTTAGTGTTACGAGCCATTGCTTCGTCCGGTTGTATATATTTTTTAGATCCTCCTGAAGTATTATGTGTCATCTGCATACTGACTATTTGCACATTCGATGCTTTTTAACATGTCACTAACGTGTACAACGAACAGTAGAGGTCCCAATATAGATCCCTGCGCTATCAACATTGTACTGGTCCGACTGACTATCGTTGGCTTTCACTCTAAATGTTCTGGCTTTTAGGAAATTTTCTATCCATGCCAACAACTTTCCACTGATTCCATTAATTTTGATTTTGTGTAGCAATCGATTAAATCCTACCCAGTCGAAACCTCTCTTAAAGTTGAGATAGATAACATCAGTTGGCATGTTCCTGTCATGTTCAGATCTCGATCTACATCAATAGATCTCCATCATCAGATGTCTATCAACATATTTTAGCAAGTTAGCTGTAACAGACTGGCCAGGCAGGAAGCCATGTTGAACTCCGGCAGGATCTCGTGTTGATAATCAGTTAGTTCCCATACAATAATTTTTTCCAAAAGTTTACATACTACCGATGTCAGAGAGATTGCTCAGTAGTTTGCTGGATTTAGGTCGATCTCTTGAAGATTGGCACGGCGGTGGCAGATTTACATTCAGTCTGTAATTCACCAGATTCTAAAGATTGTTGCATTATTACACTTAATGGGTTTATTAGACTGGAGCAGCTTTTTTAAACAATAGGGGGTAAATTGTCTGAGCCAGCGTTCGGTCGATGATTTTTAAGCCGGAAATGGTTTCCTGTATTTTTTTTGTGGGTGTTTATACTGGTGAGTTGATTATTTTGAAGACTTGTAGACTTCGTAGAAATAGTTTGATTGAAACTGTTGTGCACATTTATTTGCAACTTTTTGTGGTTCGGTTGTACCTCTTCGCATCCGGAAGTGCTTCCGTTGGGAGCTTCCGTTGTGAGCGACTTGGATATATAATTGTAAAAGGCCTTACCTCCTTTATTTATCTTTAGGTTTTCGTAGTTTGCTCTGCTATTTCTAATTGTTGATATAAGAGTGTTATTAATTTTTAGTTAGGCTCTGTAATCATTTTCATTGTTTGTACTTCTATATTTATCCCATGTTGTTCATTTTAAATGTACCATGTTATAGATATCTCTGTTGAAGCATGGTTTGTCATATTTTTTCTTTTGTTTTTTGATTCGCAGTGGCACATATTTTTGGACGGATTCATTCAGAAATGTGAACAATGCTCTGGCATTACAATTATCTTCTGCCAGCTTTCTCCATGAGCTGTTGATTAAACGGTTCATAGATATAAACTTTCTCATAGTTTAAATAATATATTGTCTTTGCAGGTTTGTGTAAAGTGAGACATACTTATTGATGTGTGGCCACTCTTTGTCTAGTGGGTTCTCAATGCATACACCTGTAATTATTTCTTCATTTGTAGTCAGAAATAAGCCAAGAAGAGATGGTGTGGATCCAATTCTGTATTTAGTGTACTGCTTTCTCATTTGAATTAGGGAGGTCTTATAGAATTCCAAGAATATATCTACATTAGGTTTTGACTTGGTTAAGTAACAATTGTTCCAATCAATATCTGGTAGATTAAAGTCTCGAAATATTAACACGCTTTCGGACCGGGATACTTCAGTTAGCATTTCATATAAATAAAATGTGTCGCTCTGTGTGGCTGTAGGAGATAAATACATGCAACCGTAAACTGCAATTGTCCAATAATCAGTTTTAAAATAATATGTACAATATTGCCTTTCATGATCCTATTTTCCGTTTTGTTCAATGATTTAACTTCATTTATTTTTCCACTTTTATCGTTTTTGACAAATATGCTGACACTACGTTTGCATTCTCTATCATATCTGTATAGGTTGTATCCTGGTAAGGTTATAAGCGAATCTGGTATATCCTTATTTAACCATGATTCGCTTAGAAAAATAATAATTTATGTTATAGTATTTTTTATTTCTGTTTCAAATTCCGTAAACTTTGCTAAGAGTGATGATATGTTTGTGTAGTATAAGTTTAGGTTACTGAAAGGGTTTAATCTTTTATCTACTCTTCCTATAAAAGCCATAAATTTTTTTGTTTGTCTGTAATTATTGAGTATTTATGCCTTCTTTGTCCTCTTGTGAAACCATCCTATTTCATTTGCTGTTGTTACACTAGTTTGCTCAGTTATTCCCGCATAGGCGGGCGTAACTGTGTAATTCGGGGGGTTCTCGGTATTGTCTTCTTGTATATTTTGCTGTAATTGATTAGATCGATTTTCATTTGTTGTATAATTTTTATTCCTGTGTTTATTATGATGATCCGAAACTAGAATTTCACGTGAGTATTTTATTAATTGCTTCATTTGTAATTCCTATTAGTTTATTATTATAACATCTTCATTTTGACTTACAGAAGATTGTCTTTTAACATAGTTTACGTATTTTTGGTACATATCTTCAGCACATCGTTTGAAATCTTTACTCAACCCCAATTGCAGCACATTTCCAAATAAAAGTTAACTTATTAACTTTTAATTTCTCCTCACTTTTTCCTCTGTTACAAGTAAATCCAGCTTTTTTGTTTTTCCTGAATAATTTGTAGCAGTTGTTGAATTAGCTCTGTGTCCAAGCAATTAATAACCTCCTTTAAAACTTTTATTCTCAGAGCCTCATGCTTTTCAACATTTGAGAAAGAGGATCTGTTAAAACCTCGCCAGTATTCCTGTTCAGTGTTTGCATCAGTTGATAAGGGTGTGGTTTTAACATCTTTTTCGGACGTACACTTCCACTTATTTATTTTATTTTCACTAGTGTTTCCTCACTTACATTTTTGCATCGATTGATTAAACCAGGGGTTCCCAAAGTTTTGCTTAGGCGGGCCAATTTAATATTCCCGAATTTTTTGGCGGGCCAAAAAATTCCATCTTATTATATAATAATATAAATCTTTAACTGTAACAACAATTATTATAAAATCCCACAATTTATTCACACGAAAGTAAAATCACTCTTATTGTAAATACAGAACTATAACTATAGCAACAAGTATTACAAACTAATCTATTTTATTAATACAAACGCTTATGGTTAAAGTTCTGTAAGAATTTTTAAAAAATATTAAAATATTTTATTGTATCTTATTTGTAATATTTATTATTTATTTTACTATTTACTTATTAACCCCTGGATTAAACCATCATACTTTGCTAGGTTCTTTTGGCAGGTACCGTACGCGCTTCCCGCAATCTTGATAATAAATATAAATTACTTGAAAATAATGTTTTTCGTAAACCTTAAATCTCTAGAGTTGCCAACAGAAAGTTAATTCACAATATAGTTTAAATAAAAACTAAAATACTTACAGATTTCTTTAAAGATGCGCTTTTCGGGATGTGTTGTTTATAGTCAATTGTGATATATACGATTTTTCTTCAGTGTTTTGAACTGGTTTAAAAAACAGACCGTTGCTCATCTGTAATATCTTAAGAGGAATCTTTTACCGACTGTTGATTCTTGTTAGCCTGCAAATGAAATAAAATACAAAGCTATTTAAATAATCTTATTCGAAAAATAAAATATTTACTATTTTTTAAAACTTAATTAAAACCTGCATAAAAACATACGCTTGATCGAAAAGAAATTCTACGAAACAACTTCTTTACTTTCGTATTTTAGGTCAGTTAGGGTTATTATGAAGGGTGTCTACAAGAGACGCAGAATTAACACGTAGAAACAATCTGTCAATTTAATTTAATTCATGATGTTATCTTCAAAACGCTGACTGACAAGGATTCACCGTACAAATTAAAATTTCTTATCGACTGTTTTCTTACAGTGAGATCTCTGTGTTTTTATTACTTTCTTTAGCTAGCTAATTTCCTTCCAAGATTACGATTACGATCGATATCTCTCACTACTTTACCCCTTCTCATGGTAAATTGCATTCATCTAATGTATTTGTACTTCATTAACCTCTAACCCACTTTCCTATCGCCATGATTAATGTAAATCCAATCAGATCTGCTTTCTTTACTCATACTTATCCGGTATTGATTACTAATCAGATTTAATTACTCACACGTACACTGACAACAGCTTCATACAGCTCACTCACAACGCTTGCTACAGCCCATGCAGCAGAATTTGTGTAAAAAAATTGTGCAGTGTAAAAGAATTTGTTCAAGATTTAATTAAATACAACAGAATTGATTTTAGTTGGTAAGTAATATCAGTTATCACAACACATGTATTAAAAACGACTTTTACAGAAGTATGACGTCATTTCACATATTATTTATAAAGGATCTTCAGCATCTTCTTATAGTAGCATCTGACGCAACGTTTAGAAAGCCATGTCCTTCCTCGCTATGCTACAGGCCGGGCTGATGAAAGAATTGAAAATTTGTATTATGAATATTAACTTTTTGAATGCAACTCACATTACATAATAGGTAGATGAAATGGGTAAGTGGCAATTTGTATCAGTTGATATATAGGTATTACAACACCTTAATGAGAAGAAGTATGTGGGATAAGAAGTATGTGAGATACTTCTCATTTTCAATTCTTTCATCAGCCCGGCTTTTAGCGTAGCGAGGAAGGACGTGGCTTTCTAAACGTTGTGTCTTATGCTACTATAAGAAGATGCTGAAGATCCTTTATAAATAATAGGTGAAATGACGTCATACATCTTGTACAAGTCGTTTTTACGGCATTTGTTGTGATCGCTGATATTACTTATCTACTAAAATTAATTATATATGGCTTGGTGACTATAAAACCAGAATCACTTTACATTCGATTAAATACAATAGAGTACAATATTTTGTACATTTTAATTGTAAAACTTATTTACGGTAAATTATATATTCTATTCCCTGAATGCTCAAGTAACAGCAACATTTCACAAACTCTAGCCATTGTGGTATAATTTAAATGATTTACAAGTATTAAGCGTTCAAATTATCTACCGTAGAACGAGGACACATTTCCTTGTTATATTAGTGTAAAAATACTGAGAAAAAATGTTAATAATACGGCGATTGCAAGACATTTTTCGTCATTTTTCTGATGGGTCGGTTTGCTTACTTACTAGATATTACTCACTTATTACATCAAATCAATGTTTGATACTTTCTTAAAAATAGTGTTATCGATATTTCTTTTTAGATTTATTAACTGAGATACATTTAAAATTAAAATGAACGACGTGTTACCTTGAAATTATTTCTATATAATTATTCATTAATACATTACAAAAGGAATGATTTTTTTATTAACAATTTAAAAGCAGTATACAAATCATAAAATTAACAATTATTTAACATCTGCACGGTGTGGGATATCCTAACTCATTTCAGGTAATGGAACAAGTCGACACCTATTGCCAGCAATTAGAATCATCACGTAGCGGAACTCTTACGCCTCATACCTCACACTCTGCACGTCCTTCCTCACGTACAGTGCCTCCAACTCCTCTCATCAGTCAAATTGAAACACCGCAGCAATTCAAAAGATTCATCCAACAAACCAATTCATGTCCTTCAAATGTAAAACAACTACAATATGATTTCATAAACACTACGCCACGTAGAGGACTCGATACATTGTATGAGAAACCTAATGATGCTGTAACTGATTTGAATGAAACTGTTTTTGATACGACAATGAATTTACAATCGTTAGATTTAGATCAAACTACATCAAGTACGAGGAAACGTAAATTTTTATCGCCAGATAGAAATTTACTGAATAAACGTAATAAACGTGATTTGAGTTTCTCCGAGAATTCTCGGAAGAAGATATCGGATTTTTTTCGAACGCCTTTAGATTATTTCTCCAATCGACGACGTACTATAAGCGTGAATAATCCGAATCAAACCCTAAACGAAACAGTCATGTCGAGTTCTGGTATATTTGATGTTCAAACTGTTGAGAATTTAAATGTACAGCAACGTACACCTGCTTCCAAACTTAAGGATAAGAAATTAAACAGAAAAAATCTATTTCTGCGTACGTTCAGTACGACTAAATTTCAACGTACTAACAAAACAGCTGATTTGAACTGTAGTAGTAAAAGTATATCCGATTTTGAATTCGGTGTTGATAAATTGAATGCAAGTTGTTTTGCTGATTTTTCTGAATCGTTAATGTTGCCGCCTGATCCTGTTTCATCTTCTTCCTATTGCCGCCCTAAAGGATATGGGAGTGTGGGCGTGGCTCAGCATTTCAACAACAAAGATTCGACGAGATCACGAGCTACTACGCCTAACCAATTTATTGTGGTACTAACAATATATCATTTCACTTATTTTTTCTTCTAAGCTTATTTTCCTTCAAGTGGCAATCTTTGTGTTTGGGTAAAATTATTAGTTTCATGTTTTAGTTCGTATTATAGAAAGGCAAAGATAATATCAGCAAATTGCATTGCTATTATTATACGAGGTATTATTTAATAAATACCACAGTTTTCGTGAGAAAATAACAGTTACAAAAGCGCTATATTTTGAATTTTCCACAAGATTTATATCAATATTTTTTTAAGTAACAGTTTACCTTAATCGATCATCTCATTGTTGGTTGCTTCATACAACTGCGTTCAATTTCATTAAAGATCTGGAGTAATAATATACGCATACAATCATACGTTTTAATACTTCAAAATGATTTTCAAATTGGTTGGAGAGCCGAAGTTGGTGCACGTAGTTAACTCTTTCAGGTACAAGGTTATTGCAAGGAAAAAGGCCTAGAGGTAAAAAAGGACTGGAAGAAAAAAATAATTTTTTAACCAGAAAACCAAACTTTGTGTTTATTGTTTTAACATGAAAAGTAGTATGTAATAAAATATATAAAATAAATAGTGGTTTTAAAATGTACCACTGTTTAAAATGTACCTGAAAAAAAAAACAACCCTTAAATTAATCATTTCTGTGAAAGTTCTGAGAACAATGTTTTGTCTTACTCAAACAAAGCGCAACTTTGCATACACTACATTCCCAATTTTTTCCCATATCATTACTTTTTGTGCTGCAAACAGCACACTTTCTTCGTGTATTTCGTAGAGGCTGGTGTGTACTTTCTGTTAATCTGACTGCATCAGCAATGTGGTGTTTATGTCCTTAAATGGCTACTGGCAGTTCCTTGGAATTGATAATGGAATTGACAACTCCGACCTTTAAATTTTATCATGAACTCATCTATGGCAATGTTCTGGTGAAGCTGAAGGCAAAATTGAAAGTTTGTTTTAAGTGCATCTAAAAAGTGTTCATCAAGTAATTCGTCTTGCGCATTAATGTTGAAGCAACGAGACCATCGACGACCTATCTGCGAAAATCTGTCATCTTTATATTGAATTTACTACAGTTGCATCAATAAAAAAGTAGAATATACGATGCCACCATTTGTGACTTTTCCTATCTATAGTATAACAAGTCCTTATTTGATCTACAAATTTCATATTTTTGTTATAATCAAGAAGCAATACAGGGCATGTTATGCGAACTGAAGTTCCATCCTTTTTCTTTCTGTTCACTTCAGCAGTTAGTAAGGGATCGTGGCAATTCTATAATAAATGCACAAATCTTTTATCGCGCCATTTTACAGTTACCAATCCAGTATTGCTCTAGTATCCAGTACTGCTAGTATATCATTCATATTCACTACGTTTAAAAGTTTTGTCCGGTTTGAACGTTGGTTAAAGCTTTCATGTTGTATTCCACAAGCGTAAATTTGTAAGAACAGAAGCAAAAAAATTATCAAAAAAAGCTTATGGTTTTTTCCTGTTGTGTTATTTGCCAAGTTCATAATTATTCTACCGCCGCGAGACCTTTTTCAGCGTTGTCTCCTGTTTTTTTTTTCAGAATAAATGTCAAACTTCCAACATTAGCCACTCTCATCTGCCAACATCCACCTTTGTATCTGTTTTTCACTGGCTGTTCGCCATATATTGTTTAAGACAACTCCGACCTTTAAATTTTATCATGAACTCATCTATGGCAATGTTCTGGTGAAGCTGAAGGCAAAATTGAAAGTTTGTTTTAAGTGCATCTAAAAAGTGTTCATCAAGTAATTCTTCTACTGTCATACCCACACGATCAAAAGATAGAGGTTCTGTCTCAATGTTCATTACTTTAATGGTACGGTGGTACAATTTTAAACACTGAAATTTTAATGTAAATATATATTTTTTGTTCATCAAAATTAAGATAGTATTACCTTCTCTGGAAAGAATAACAACGTCCCAGTAACTTGCAACAAAAAGATTAGCGCACAAACAATTGTTATGTATCACTTTAACGTACAACATAATCTAAAACGCTCTACAACACAAAATAAGCGCACAATGTAAAATTTGACGTAGCACGTGGCGTTCGTAGTCGTTAGCAAAGCATTTGAGTATGCGGTAAGATCTTTAAACAGGCGAACATTCACAGAAAAATTAAATTTAAGTGGTATATATTTTACACCACCATACTTTAAAGGTGACTTAAATCACAAACCAAAGCACTTGAAAGAGTTAAGCGTTGGTTTTCATTAACGAATGCAATGATGCTGTGTGATGAAAGTACTGATGAAGGAGCAGAGGGTACTGATGAAGGTACTATTACCTATGCCAGAAATGCGCATCTACCCTTACGTTCCATTTTTAAGCCAATTTGAACTTCCTAAACATCAATATGCAGTTTTCGAAATAATTAAGCTCACTTAATTATTAAATATTATGGATCTTTGTAGGTCAAGTCAGAAATTTACCAAAATAAGAAAGTGATCATAAACATTCTCATATGAATATCCAAAATTCACTCTATTAAAATTATTTTTCATCATAAACCCGACATTAGAGAATTGAAAAACTATATCTAGCAGAATTATGAATGTCAATTGTTTAAATTCTGGTCTTAGGAAATATTGTTTCTGTTGTAAGTTTGCCACTTGAATGAATATTTCCTATCATATTATTCATTATCAACTATTGTTATCATATTATTCACATAAGTTTACAAAAAGATTCCCGATAACGATGTTTGTTGTAATGTTTTTTTTTCTTTAGCGGTTGTAAAGGCTGTTCTTTCTTTTTTGTAAAATTTTATGTTAATAACCCAATAATATAACTGTTTCGATATTACTAACATTTTAAAATTTGTTGGAGTTTCTTTTCAGTTCAATATTAGTATCCATATGAGTATATAAAGATATAACCTATTGTGTAATAAATTTTAACTTATATAAATATTTAAATCATTTATAAGAAATTACAGTACGTGTAGATTTTCTATGACTAAGATTCAAATGTTTTATCTGATTTATGACTTAACATTTGACTTATCTCCTTTGGCTTCTATAGGAGCAAAGGGCTTCTATAGGAGCAAAGGGCTTCAATGAAGTTTCGCCAGCGGACTTTTGCATGCCAACCATCGCAGTTCTTCCTACTTCTTCCCTGCCTCAGCTGCTTCTCATTCATCACAGATCTCTTCAAAGTCTGCAGTGGCCGGCCGCGCACCACACTCCAGCGCCTTGGGGGTTCCACGCGCTTTCTGCTCAATGTCTCCATCCTGCTTCCTATCCGTCTCCACTTTTGCATTTTAATCTGGTTAACAATAGGAGTTTCCCCCGTGCGTTCCCATAGATCTTCATTTCTTATCAAGTCTGGGCAGTAAACACCAGGATCCTGCGAAGACATCGATTTACAAACGTTTGTAATTTTTGCAGTGACTTTCTAGATTTCACATGCGTAGAGAAGAACAGATTTAACATTACTGTTAAAGGTTCTCAACTTGTTCGTACAGATATTATATGACTTCCACACTGGGTACAGTTGCACAAAGAACCCATTTGCCTTTATACGTGCTTTAATGTCCTCTAATGCTCCACCTTGTTTGTCTATCATACTTCCTACATAACAAAACCTAGATATCTCCTCGATTTTTGACCATCCAACTTGAAGCTCTCTCGATTTCTTGAAAACTATCTCATTTCCTTTGCCTTACTCGAGCTAATCTTGAGGCCTGCTTTCCGTGCTTCACTTTCTAGTTCTTTAAACTTCTCATTCATATGCTGAAAGGTGTGTGTCAGCAAGCAGATATTGTCCGCATAATCTAAGTCTTTCAGTCTGCCCATTAACCCCCATTGTAAACCTCTTCGCTTTGACTACAATTCCTCATGATATCATTTATTACAATGAGGAAGATAATAGGCGAGAGTATACATCCTTGCTTAATTCCATAGTGCACTCCAAAGGCCTCTATTATCTTCATGCATCATTTTGCACTCATAGCCATTCTAAGTCTCTCGTATTAGATTAACAAGCTTTCGGCGGGATGCCATACTTTAGTAAGAGTTCTAACGTCATTTGTCTATCCACTGAGCCAAAGGCTTTCTTAAAATCGATAAATAGCATATATGTGCTAGAATTCCACTCAAAGCTCTGTTCAATGATAATTCGAAGAGTATTGATCATGTCTACATAGCTACGATGTTCCTGAAAACCAGCCTGTTCTTTCCGTAACTTCTGTTCCACCACTGTCTTTATACGATTTCAGATGAAGCGTGTAAATACCTTACTGGTATAGATAACAAGGTGATTCCTCTCCAGTTGTTACACTTGCTTAGGTCACCCTTCTTTAGGCAACTTCAATATGAGCTCTTTCTTCCATGCCACATATTGAATGAAAAAGCCATTATTACTTTGACAATTTTAGCTAAAAAAAAATAGCCCTGAATTATGATTCCACTACTCGCTACATATGAATTACAAGCGTCTCGCATAGTTCAACGGCAAGCAAGCGTCCGTTCTCAGAATAATAGCATTTTTTTACTCACACATACTTAAAATCATTTATATACAAACATTTGTAAATTGTTCTCGATCATTTTATATAGGATACTATTTCTAGATTCTTCTAGAATAATGATTTCATACGTATTTTTATTCATAAGTAGATACAGTTGGCATTTATATGATAATCGCTAACCACACAGTTAATTATTATTAGTTCTATATTTATTTAGTATAGTACAGTTTTTTGATGCAGAGTACTAAATTCTACGAAGCGCAATGTATATTCATCTCATTTGGATATGGCTGTGTATTCATCTGTCTATTTGTTAAAAAAGATATAATATACGCGCAAATATCTTGAACGTGACGTGCCAAGTGAACGAGCCGACGACTGTTTTGTGTGTATTGCGCACTATAGCATCACCTGATGTGTTATATAATGTACTCGTATTATATACTATTCATCCAAGGAGCTTCTTGAGTCGCGTCCAGATAGCGTATAATGATAATAAAAATATTAATTCCTAACACTCCCCGTCGCTATGGCGGACGCTATTCCAAGTGTCTTGAATCATTCTCGAAACCTCGGTCCAGGTAAGGGCTTTGTAAGTAGATCAGCAAGCAGTTCAGATGTAGACAAATACTTAATCTCGATTTGGTCGTTTTGTGCTTGCTTCGATTGTGAAGTATTTCATTCTTCGTCAGACACATTGCGCCCATATTATGGTTATATATAACGATTATTCCTTTCATTAGTTTACGGAGATACAAGCATTCTTTTCCACCTTCTGAAATGGCAATAAATTCAACTTCTGTAGAGGACAGAGCAACTGATGTTTGCTTCTTGGATTCCCAAGATATTGGTCCCCATTATACGATAACACAAATCCGGTATACGATTTACGATCTACCGCGCAGTTTCCCCCAATCGCCATCCACAAATCCTTCCAACGAACCACTTCCGGATTGAAACAAATGCCTAGAATCAAACCCAATGTGTTTGGCGATAACAGTTGTTAAACAGACCCAAATGACTGGTATCGTATCCAATATCAGGATGTATGCATAATGACAAGTAATTCAGAGCTCCCACTAATTCTCTATAAGATCATTTCAGCTCTTCTTCCGTTGGATCTCCTTCCGGTTTAAAATGTTTTCTGTTTGGATCCAGAGGTGTACTCACAGTTTTTGCGTCAGACATACCGAAACGATTTAATAATTCCAATATATACCCGGTCTGAAGTAAAACGATTCCATTTTCATTTCGCGTAAATTGAATTCAGAGACAATACTCTACTTCCCCGAAATTTTTGGTTTCAAATTCTTTTGATAATCCTTCACAAAATCTGATTCTAATTTTTGGATTACACGAAGCGACCAATATGTCGTCTACATATATAGCTATCATTATCAGATTTTTGTCATTTCCGGAATAATGTAAACCAGGATCGGTTTTTGAGGGTACGGCTCCCAATTTCTGTAATACTAGGATTCATTTTGTATGTAACGATCTTCCGGCTTGCCGCAAGCCGTACAACACATTCAGACGACATACTTTGTCACCACGTTTCAAGGCAACTAACATTTTCTGCTTTGCTTTGCTTCGAACAGCATTGGAAAGTTTTTACTCTATAGATATCACTTCTAGGGCAGTCTCTAATTGTTCCGGTTTTTCCAAGTAGGACATAAAATTCCATGTCCAGATAGGACCTGCGTTAAGTAGAAGCTAAGATCTCCCCGTCTCTTCTCGGACCATGCCTTTATGTCTGGTATCATTCGGTGCGTCCAGCGTCCTTTACTCGAGTTATCTCACTCCTCCTGCCATCTTGCGTATATTCTACTTCTGGCAGCTTATTTAGCAGCTTTTAAATCTTCCTTGCGCTTGCACTTAATGGAACATACTTGATGTATTTCTGCCTTTTCTAGAGCCAGTAGCTTTACGGGTGATGTTCCAGCTATTATGCACAAAGCCTTCGTGGATACCGTCTTGTACGCTCTGGTGACTCCTATTAACCCGGTTCTTTGTACTTTGGACAAAAGTTGCGCTGATTTCCGTATTTCTAGTGCCCCTACCCATACCTGAGCTGCATACAGCATAGCTGAATGAATGACACTAAAGACATCTTGCCGTTTTGAGGTGCTAGGCTCTTTTGCCGTTGCCATGCGCCTTCTCAAGTTGGTCGCTTGGTCCATGGCTTTTAATGCAACCCTGTGCATGTGCTCAGTAAATGATAGATTTTTGTTCAAAGTGATAGCCAAATATTTTATGCTGTTTGTTGTTTGAATTTCTTGCCTGGCGATTGCCAGCTGGAGCTGTCGTATTTTCCGTTTCCCGCTAAACACAATTGCTTTCGTTTATTCTGGAGTAACTTCTAGGTCGTGCTCTCTTAACCACTTTGCGACAATGTTTATAGAGGTGTTCAAAACTATTTCTAATCGGGTCTTCTTTCTAGCTACTCCTATTAGCGCAATTTTGTCTGAAAATCCTATAATTTGGACTCCCTCAGGAAAATGCTGTTTGAGCAAGTTGTCGTACAACAGGTTCCATAGGAATGGTCCCAGAATTGACCCCTGTGGGACTCCAGAAGTCAGTTCTCGTATTCTGGGGCCGCCTGGTGCTGGGTATGTTCTACTCCGATGGTTGAAGTAGTTAGTCAACCATGGCCTTGAGTAGGTATATGGGCACATTACGTTTAATTGCAGCCTCGAGGATTTTGTGCCAGTTTGCGGAGTTGAACGCGTTTTTGACCATCGCGCAGAGTTTCCGCGTGTGTGGAGTTCTAGTCGAAGCCTCCTTTGCGAGCTTTTACTGCCTTCTCGATTGCGTTGACCGTGGATTTGCCCTTTTGAAAGTCGAACTGATTTGCAGCAAAGCGTCCAAGACTTTGGATCCAGGTTTCCAACCACCCTAACAGTATTATCTTGAACAATATTGGCCGATAGCTGTTTACTGCTGCTTGCTCTTGCCCTTGGGTATTAGTGTAAGTAAAACTTCTTTCCAGGATTTTGGGAATTCCCTATTTTCTAAGCATTTGTTGAACACTTGCAAGAGTACTTTGCTGTTCACTTCGGCCAGGCTTCTTATCACCTCGTTGGGGATGTTGTCTGGCCCCGATGCTTTCCCCTTTTGAGTCTGCTAATTACGTTTCATAGCTCCTCTTCCGTAACCAGTGTAATTTCGCATGTACTACCGTTTATGTGTTCTAGGCTTGGCCTTTGGGGATGCGGAGGGAACATTGCGTTTACAATTATTTTGTGTCGTCGGGTAAGTTTATTCTGGAGCCCAGCCTCTTGGTGACGATGATTTTGTACGCAGAACCAAAAGTGTTGCGGTACAGTTCCTGCAGGAGGTTGTCCCAAGCTTGCTTCTAGCTATGCTTGATTGCTTTTGTTAAGAATTTTCTAGCTGCTTTCGCGGCTTATCTCTCCTCAGACCAGTCTGCTATTCCGACTTGGAGTTTGCGTCTGTGTGAGAGCGAGGTCGCGCGTAGCGACGCAATTTTTTTTGTTTCCCCTGTAAGCCTCGTTGCGTCCTTCTCTTTTTGGAATGTTTTCCGCGATTTGTAAAGCATTAAGCGTGTATACTGCATAATTTTCCGCGTTTTTCGCTAATGTTCCAAGATTTGTACAATCGATGGTCTTGTGGTCGACTTCGCGACACTTATGGCACTTGAAATTAAATCTTCTTGCATTCGCAGGTAAAGTAGTTTCTTTTCTCTGCTGGAAAAATTCATTCTTTTGAGTTCTTTCCTGTCATTTCCGGTTTTTACGCACATGTCCGTTGTACCGCTTTTCGAATCTTGTTTGCGCGCGTCGCTGTCTTCTGTAATCTTTATACTGAGCATTTCTGGGGATGGTAATTCATCCCGTGATTCGATTGCGCACCTGAAATTATAGGCAGTTGATGAAAGTACAGTTGATCTGTACTTTCAAATTTTCCAGTTTTTGACGGCGTCAAAGAATTCGTTCATATGTTGCCATATATCTGCGTCGTCTGCCATTTTTTGTAATGTAAGCTTCTTCGGTAGGGTCGCTTTACGCTCAGACCCTTAGACTGATATGCAATTTGGTGCAATTTTTTATTTGTTTGGGTTCAGATGGACTTACCGCAAGAATGACGTCCGATTTCACCTTTTTTCCAGTTTTGAACAGTTGGAACAGATGTAGCTTCTTCGATTTCAGTACTGGCTGTACTATGTCACCATTCACACAACCCCAAGCGTCGATTTTAGTAAGGACTGCTTCCATTTGAAGCTTCTAGGTGTCATAGTTTGTTTTGTTTCAATACGAATCGGAACTTATTTTCTTGCACTATATTTTCGGAACTTATTTTCTTGCATTAGGCTGCAAGAGTTGTTTCCATGCAAATGGGGTTGTAATTAAATGAAATACTTTCCATTCATACGAGGCATCAGTTATAGGTGTTTTTATATTAACATTGAGTTTGACCCCAGTAAAAAGGAATTCTGTTTTTGGTAAATCATAAGATTTAAGTATATCAAATGATGAAATTGTTATCTTTTGTTCATTGCGTGTTAATTCTGAATATAAATGGTCTAAATCTGTTTTTAAAATAAGGTTTTACAACCTGTGGAGGGAGTTTATGATTATGGCAAGCTGCAATAATTTCATTTATTCTGATGGGTTTTCTCTGTGAAGCATCGGACCGTGACACCCCCGTCACTACAAATCTACCACCGTGACAATATTATATTAGTCATGTAAATTTAGTGTCATAATATCACTTTAAGCACTTTGCCTTGGTCTTAGACGTTATATAAATTATTTTAATGTATTAAATTGCGTTATATATGCATATTATTAAAAGTGTAATTTAGTTGTATTTAAATATATATTCAAAACAAATCAATAAACATAACTCCTGTGAATCTATGACTTTTTTTTTTGTATATTTACAATATACTTTTTTGCACTATATTTACAATATATGTGTTGAGTCATAATATATATTTTTAAATTCTAAAGAACTGAAACGATACTCTTACCTACATTAAAATTATTTATTCTTTTAAGTGTGAACTTTTTTTGGTAGTGGATCAAGTGTAGTGACCACGTAACACCATAGACGAGAATGAATCGTAAAAGAAAAAAAGGTTACGATGTAGTGTCTCTTAAATACTGTAGATATGTTTCTTTAGGTTGTCGACGAGACGAATCTGACCGACAAAAAACTGGAACCACCGCTGAAGGCTCATGTCGTTAAAGCTGAATGGTTTTGGACGTCTGTACAGAAGGAAATCTGCTTGGAGGAGAAGGAATATTTATTCGATGATGTAAGTTGATTTATATAATTCTTTACAAGTTATAATTTAATTTCAAACTTAGCTATTTTCAATTATTAACCACAATCCTCCTAACACACAGCAGTTAAGTAAATACTAAACTGGAAGAATATTTTCTAGTACAAAAAGTGGGAAGAATTTAGCAAAACAAAAATGATTCGTTTACGACACAATACGTCTTTGGCAGGTCGCATTAAAATTTGTCAATGGTATTTTTTGTCATCCTGTAGGGTTTTTGAACCGAAATAGTTGAACCTCACTATAATTTTGTTCGTGGGATATCAAACTTGCGTAAAATTAAATAACAAAAAAAAAAAACGTATTGCTTGTGTTAGTGTTATGCAAAGAAAAAGAAATTTATTTCGACTCCGATTTCACTTACGAAGCAAGAAAGTAATGAAAATGGTTTTTAAATTTGTAGTTGGATGCACAAAAGATGGATGTCAATACTGCAAATTTTTCAGAAAATGCATTACAAATATGGAACATCCACTATTTCATCTACACTAGCAATGTTCACGTAAAAGCTGTCTTGATTATGAATTAGCTTTTCAAAGAAATATGTTCTTTTAAAGATGGTATTACATTTTTGGAGTTAAATAAGTTAATTATTTAGAAAATTGGTAAAAAAAGGCATGAGTGCGGACATCCATCTTGTGTCCAAAATGATTTTTTTCTTCTGTAATGTTTCTTGTGCTTGTGTGGGTTTGTTTTATATTTTTATTTAAATTTAGTTGCATTTGGTTTTGTTTTAAATTTCGCGCTCCTAATTGTGGAAATCGTACTGTTACTGCTGTCAACGTCGCTGTAATCTTCTTTACTAACCTCTTTATTTTTACAATTTTCACTCCGCCAATTTTCATAGTTTTCCTTGTTTTTAGTTGTGAATAATGTTTTATCTGGTGATTGAAAACATGTCTGATGGAACCATTTATTGTATTTTCCACTACATTGTAGACTGGACTGCGTTTTAGTTCTTTTTTGTGAGCACACTGGACATCCGTGTTTATTCTTGGACGCCATATTTAATGTAGTTATACATTTTTAATCTATTAAGTATATTTATTGCTTTTTACTTTTTCTCTACATTCGTAGTTCAAGTTACGAGCAATTTACCCCTGCAAGAATCGGAATTATATTGCTTATTTCATCTCTTTTTTTATTAATGTGTAAATATTGTAAATAGTATATTTATTTATAAGAATCAGTCTGGAGATTATTATGAATTTATTTTGTATACCACATAAGATGTCAATATATATATCATTTTTATTTTTGTACGTTAATATTGTAGTAGTTGAAATAGTGGATATTTCCAGTGGTTCCTTAGTTCTTCCATCAATACGAACGTCATACATTAGTATCAGTTTCGCAAGCGTCAATTTAATTTCCATTAAAGCTAAGCGTGATCCTACAACCAAGTAAAATTTGTAACTAATGAAAATTATTCAGGAAATTAATAACGAATTTAAAAAAACTCAGATATTGTCAACTGTAGTAATTCAAATTGTAATACCTATACACATCCTGGGTCCGTGACCAAATGCCAAGAAACTGCCGCTTTTAATATTATTTTTATTATTTTCTGAGAATCGATATGGATTGAAGATTTTAGACTCAGGAAATACATCCTCATCGTTATGCAACGCCAATATCGGTATAATTAGATTTGTACCTTTCTCCAATACTATAGATGAGCCCGGAATTTGATAATCTCTGGTGCATTCTCTATGTAGAACCATCCCTGGACTATGTTTACTCATTGTTTCTGAAATTAGCAGGTATAATTCCATTTATATGCAAAAACGTTGGAACAAAGAATATTCATC
>WYDF02222095.1:0-21178 GCA_009867245.2 Adranes taylori | reverse complement strand
ATGTTATGGCGAACCTTGTCGGCATTGTCCGTCTCGCGTATATGACGAAAAACTTTATTATTTACGACCGTGTCGATTCGACACTTTCTATAACCTTGAAATTATATTTAAGAACTCCCAACGATGATTATTATTTTTTTTATTATTAAATTGTACTTATTGCATCATAACAAATACACGTCTTAACTTATTTTCATTTCAATGATAAATGAACAAGGATTACTTATCTTAAAACGCTTATATCTAAAGGATGATAGTTATTTAATATATCAGCAAATCCATTAATTTTGATTTATGGGGTTGCGTAGAGACTTTGAAGAGTATCAAAAGAGATTCTATGACATCTAATGACTAATTCAGCATAAAAAACAAATATCTGGCAATAACAACAAGCGCCATCTTGCACCGAACGTAAAGCACTATTATAGGTAAACAATGACGCAGAAATCTGCGTTACCGGCCCGTCATACAAGTTTTGCACTATTATTAATAATAATAAAAACATAACCCCAAAAATGTTTGTTTACATTCTTCTCAACACAGTGATATACGAAGATCTACGAACGATGAATCCCCAAAGCTGCCCCCCCCCCCAGTCGGTCCTTTCCAAATTAACATTCAAAATTCGCGCTAAAAGCACTGTAGCGTGACGTCATCATTGAACTGACCAAATCCGTGAATTGGCCCCGAAGCATTCGGCAATATTTTATTATATTCTATCAAATATGTAATCGGAATGGTGAATGCTTCGCCTGTCCTGAGCAGAAGTGGGCGAGAATCGATCCCTAAGTATTCACCAATATTTTAATACATTATATCATATAAGGAATCGGAATGATGAATACACCAGGCCTTACTGTGGTAAAAATGTCGGGAAAACCTTTGAAACCTTCTACTACATGTACAAAAGACAATGCTGGGTTTGAAGCCCCAAAGTCACGTATGAGACGGGAGGAAATTCTGGTAGAATGCTTAGGAATTATGAACAAGGCACAAAGCTACCACCAATTTCAACCAACCATTTCTTATAGAGAAATCATGAAATTCCCCGCTGATGTAGCTGTTGAACCATTTTGATGAACAATCTTACAAATTGCCATATATCTGTTTCTACCTTTTCCGAGTTTGATAGTGCCTTTTATTGTATAGCCCCAAATAATAATTCTTCGAATAAAGCTTTAAAATATATGAGGTGTGCAGAATTTATTGAATACAAGATTGGAGAATGAAATAAAAGTGAAACAGATATTTCCGAGGATTCCGTCAGGATTTAGAAAAGGGATGGACACTATTGATAACATTGTTATCACCAAACAATCAGCGTATTCTGTTCATGCACTGAGAAAAATTCATTTAAACCACTTTGCCCTAAACAGCTCATATTAAGAAAATGACTATACGGCCCGCGCACATCATTCTCTTGGTAATGTGGACCGCCGTGAAGAAAAGTTTGGTGACCCTTAATCTAAGAACTTATTGGTACAGCAAAAGTGTGGGAGCAAATGAAAAAATTGAGATTGTCAAAAAGGTTAAAATGTACTGTAATATATTTATATGATGAAACGGAAGTAAGAGCAAGAGTTAATGGGTATGTATCAGAATGGTTTCAGGTAATAAAGGGGAGGCAAGGGTGGAAGTTTATTCAACGTATATACCTACATTGATTTGCATCAAAAAGTTTTAGAGACGACCACCATGTGATGCTCCCAGTCCCCCGAATTGAGTTCCCATTTTTTGGTTAGGTTGCCACATCTGTCATTGACATTTCCACCATATTTCAGCGTCATAGCTTGATATTTGTAAAGGCTACGTCGTCTTGACTACATCTGTATTTGTGTGCGTTTTCGATTTTTAAAAATAGAATCGACATTGCATCAACCAGTTTGATTAAATTTTGCAATTAAAAACGGCTTAAACGGTTTTGGAAATATTGGAGAAGTGTTTCGGGAACAATACTCTATCGAAAACAAACGTTTATGTGTAGCACGAACGTTTCCGTAGTGGCCTTGACTCCATTGAGGATGGCGAATGCAGTGGACCGACGGAAATATCGATAACATCAAAGAAATGTTGTCCGAAAACCGCAAATTGACCATTAGAGAACTGGCAGAGGACTTGAACATCGTTTAAAGATTGGTTATGATTTGAGCTTCAAACGTGTCGCTGCAAAACTGATACAGAAAGACTTGAATTTCAAATAAGGAAAAGAACCGAGTTGACGTCGCAAAAGACATGATTTTCATGGCTGAATCCGATCCAACAGTCATTTAACGCATCATTGGTGTGGGTTTATGAGGATGGCACGCAATCCAGGCATCAAGCGAGTGAATGGCGTACATTGGATGAGCCATGACCGAAAAATACTTTCAGTCGAAAAGGAAGGCCATGTTCACGGTTTTCACGGATGTGGTACATCATGAGTTTTATTTGGCAGTTATAAGACGTTTGAATTAAGCAATTCGTCAAAAAAAGATCAGATTTGTGTGCAAACAATTCGTGGATTTTGCAACACGATAAAGCACTCTTGCAGAATGCCATCGATATCCGCAACTTTTTGCCCAAAACGGAACGAATACCATAAAACAAAATGTTTTATGTGTTATAAACATAAAACATTTTGTTTATTGTCTGATGTAACATTTGTTAATTGCTACATCTTTACCAAGATGAATGCGAATGACGTAGAAGAATATTAGTTCAAGGCGCACGATATTGCTACATTTTTAGATTATAAAATAACGGACCAATCAATTAGATTGCACTTGTTGTCTGCCTAGAAGTGTACATGGAACGAATTGAAGCCCCCTAAGATTTAGGGGACCTTGCGATACCAAGTAATTGGTAAAATAATACTATTTTTATCTTGGAGCCTGTCTTCTACGCTTTAATTACAAGATCGAAAAAGAAGGAAGAAGTTGAATTTACAAATCCAATAGCCACCGAATTCGCCTGATTTGGCTCTTGGCGACTTCTTCCTGTTCGATCAACTCAAAAAACCTCGCCGGGAAACGCATTTCAGCATCCAAGAGGAGATAATGGAAAAATAGAAGACGGTTCTGATGGCCGAATATTACAAATATTTCGAGGATTGGTTCAAGCGCTGGCATAAGTGTGTTGCAGTCGATGGGGAGTACTTTAAAGAGGACAGTATCAATTTTGAAGAATCAATTTTCTGAATAAATTCCTGAAACTTTTCTAGGTGGTATGGCGGATTTAGACAGTGTGTTGCAAAAAGGTGTTAGTAAATACGAATATTAGGTTATGCAGATGACATTGTTTGGATTCCGAGTGATAGGGAGGAATTGAAGGAATTGATTGAAAGGATGAGTAAGAGAGAGAAGTGGAAGTAAGTGTGACAAATACTAATATAATTTTATGTAAGAATGGAGGGAGAGAAAGAACATATGTTATAAATGTAGAATAAATGGAGAAAATGTAGAGTGTGTGAAATCATAGAACTTTCTGGGATTCGTGTGGATAGTTAATGTAAGGAACATGTGAAAATGGGGGCAAGAAAAGCTAAGGCAGTAGCAGAAAGAATCAGGATTGAAAATTGCTGAATCACTTAATTGGAGGCTAATGATATTGGATGCTTGTGTGAGAAGTATAATATATGGTTCTCAAGAATGGACAGTAAAGGAAACAGGAAATAGGAAAGGTACAAATAGAGTATATGAAAATACTAGGAGATATAAAGTCGACACCTGGAGAAATCGTATGGCAATAACTGATGGCTGCATTGTTGGTAGGGATCAGAGAGGGTTTTTTAAAGTAATACTGAGACTAAGAAAGCAAAATGAAGATATTGAAATACAAGAAAGAGAGGTTAAATAAAGAAGCCTAGATATGTACGCCTTATGAATGAAAGAAGGATGCCTGAATATTTATTCAAGATTGAGTATAAAGTGAGAAGTGGAAAAGTTTTGATTTTTAATACATGAAGTAAATGTTTTAAGGGTTTTGTTTCGATTCTTTGGGGTTTGTGAAAAACGTTTTGTTAAGATTAGGGTTTCTTATTTAAGTTTCAAGTATTATTGTTCGATTTTAATTTTTTGTTTGTAAATTTCAGCCTGAAGAAGGTAATAAACATTACCAAAACCTTGTGGAATTTAGTTGTTTTATTTTCTACTGATTTGTCTTTTCGAAGATAATTTTGAATAGAATTAAGATCATTTATGACAGATGACAGATACTTTTTTCTGTACTGCGACTATAAAATATTCAGCAAAATATTTAAGATAAGTGCGACTGAATCGATAAATAGTTGTAAATTTTATAAAAACCCCTCACAAAACTAATCGCTAACAACATTTCTGAGTTGATACTTTTAAGTTTAAATTGAATGAATTTTTATTTATAATTTCTCTATATTGTTTCAGCTGTACGAGCTGATCGTATGCGCGGTGGTCGAAATAAATTTGGTCCAATGTATAAACGTGATCGTGCACGCAAACTACAAATTATGCGTCAAAGACAGCTGGCGGCACAGACGTTGCGAGCGTCGGCTGGTGGCGGCGGAGGTGCATCAGCGGCAGCCGCAGCCGCGGCAGCGGACGCATTGTACGTATCGTCGACGGCGGGCGGAGGTCAAGCGACATTTAGCAATGTACACATTAAACAGGAAATACAGATACCACAGGTAATAATATAATGGTATATATATTATATAGTCGAAGTATGTGTGCAGGAGGGGGTTAGGGACGAATGTGAAGAAAACGAAAATGATGGTGTACAAGAAGGGAAGTCGGGACAGCAGGAAGGATGTTCTTTAGATATTTGTAAAAAGTTACAAATATCTGAATGTATCTTGTAGGGAATGTATCTGAATGTATCTGAATGTATCTGAATGTATCTGAATGTATCATATGCTCTTGTAGGGAGCATATGAAAATGGTTACGAAAAAGCGAGAGTAGCTATGGAAAGAATGAAATGTGTGTGGGAAGAGAAATTTGGGAAATCTGTGAAAATGAGGACAAGGATACTAGATGTGTGTGTGATGAGTATACTGCTGTATGGGACGGAAGTTTGGTGAGTGTGTAAGAGATATGAGATTGAGAAGGTGCAAATGGGGGAGGAGGGGGGGCAGAGCTCAAGGGCGTTGCGGACAGTTTTCTCGCTCTCTCTCTCTCTATTAGTCTATCGCTGTCCATTAAATTTAAATTAATACATAGATAAATTAATAGATAGACTGTAATATTTTGGGTTTTCCTGGGAACCTTGGAATGCGCTCCGTCAGTGGCAACACTTACGAGTTTCTCACGTGGTAATTCAAATGTGTTCCTTACTTCATCAAACGCATTTTTAACATCGATTCCGCTAGTTTCGATAAGGCCTACTAGATATAACATTTCTTCCTTGATTTTTACATCTGCCGATACATAGCAGCAGGCTAAAACGCTCTTTTGTTGAACATCCTGAATGTCTGTACAATTTTCAAATCTCACTTATCAATTTTTTTTTAATAATTGCACCAATGCTTCACTTATTTGTGACATAGGAGCTTTTGCGATCAACTTAAGCATGGATCCAAAATATCTGGATTGAAGACTATTCCTTCAATCCTATTCCTAGCTATTTCTTTCAAGTTTCTCTTAATCAATTGTTCTTTTCCATATGGACGTTTGGCACGATTTATATGACAAGCTATGAAAAAAATTCCTTTCGTTACTCTGTCTTCTTAACGACTACAAAATGCCAAAATGCCTAGCTGCTTATCACGTTCAAATTGCAAGAACTTTCTCTACTTGCAATTTTGAATTAAGTGGATATTGAGTCGAAAAGTGGCGATAACTATCTGAGTAACTATTTTTAGGAAAGCAGGTGTTAGACGATAGATGATTGATGATTATAAAAACGGGTGTTAGATGATTATAAAAAACAGTCTATATAAACAAATTCTATGGCATAGGTAATTGTAATTCAAATAAACAATTTATGCATATACTATTAAAATGACTTGGTGTGTTTTAACTAATTAGACCTTTAAACATACATGCATTTAGTCGGTCGTGATTACTTAATTGATAACACGTTTGTGTGTCGCGTGCCAATTGACACCGTTTTAAAGATGGACTTATGTATGCAAAAATGCAAGCTAGTATTTACGCTAGTTTGTTACATATTTTATTATTGGCGCAGTTTGATGAAATATATTTATTTCACATATGAAATTTAATAACCTTTGAGCATTATAAGCATGTAACTTTTGGGAAAATATGAACTATTCTAACTACTACACTATTCTAACCTCTGGTGAACTATTCTAACCTCTGGTATAATATAATTTTCAATTATATTATACCAGAGGATTTCTTTATTGGGAGGCAAGGGCCAAAGGGTTACTTTATTAATGGGACTTTAATGTGCTTATGTACTGCCCATATTCTTGCAAAACTATGTTCTTCGGTGTTGATTTTTCGCCTCCAATTATTCTCCTCAATTCTTCCACATCACCCTTTCCATCTCCTCTCTTTTTTTACACCTCGTAGTTTCGGTCATATAACAATATACTTTGTATACAAACTTCCATTATTGTAATTCTCATTCTCACCGAATCCCAAAATTTTCTTTCCCTTTTCCACTAACTATTGCTTTTTTCACTGCCTGCCTTACGTGTCCATTAACGTAAAACCTAAATAATTATACATTTTCACATCACGGCCTGCCGCACTTCCTTTATCCATTCTCCTTATTTTCTCTAATACTTCCTCTTCTTTTATATCCTCATTTCATTTCTCTCTTTCCTTATTTTTCCTCCCCAATATCTTCTTTGCATTTGTTCTCCCACTCTATTATACTTACCTTGCATTCTTCTCTAGCATTACCCATCCATTCTGAGATACTTTCATAAAGCATTTTCGCACTTCAATCTTTTAATCCTTTTTTTTTCCTCGGACTTGCGCTTTTCGCCACATCTATTTTTACTCTTCTTAGTTTACTCTTTGCTTCGTTATACTTTTTCCATTCCAGTTCCCCTTCTGTAACTTCCCTCAACACCTCACTTGCCTTTTTTTCCTACTCTATTCTTTATCAAAACTATACCAGTCTCCCTATTTCTCTTTTCATCACTTTTACTTCTAGGTTTCATATTCCCCGTGATCATTTGATCACCTCCTTTATACTTTTCATTTCCTCCCATTTTTCATTTTCTAACCTTTCCTTAGATTCCATTTTTTCTGTATTGCCGCATCTGAACCTACTTTCTTTGTCCTCATATCCTCCCCTTTATATTTTTATATACCCAACCCTCATTTAGACCTTCATTCTGCCCCAGTCGGAAAGTAGCTTGCTTCCACTCTTTCTCCTATCATAATCTTTTCAACAAATTCTCTCGCGCTTTCAGTCATTAAAACGTAATCAATTACCGACACTCCCCCATGTCCGCTAATTGTTATGTGACCAATTCTGTTCCTCCCATACAACCATTATTTACAACCAACTCCTCTTTTTCCACTCAATCCATAAACTAGCATCAACAAATTTGCTGTTAGATTTTCTTTCATCACATTTACCATCAGTGTTTAATCCAAGGGGGTGACCCCCCGGGTTATAAATCCCCCCTCCTCCGCCCCTCAAGTTAATCTACAAAATGTATAAAAAACAAAGATATTAATTATTACACTGCCTAAATATCACTTTCGGTTTATGTAGTGTCGCCCTACCACCCCACCCACCCCGGAGTAACCGTCTGGTTTCAACACTGTTCACCATTTTCTGAAATTCTCCTAGTATTGCACCATTGCACTTAGTATCAATACTAAATTAGATTGGTGTCTGCTTGCAAATTTCACGTCTATAAGAATAAACTACTTAAGAGACATAATTCCCAGGAAATTTTATGTAAAACTTATATATGTAGCTATATACAAAACTATTTTTGTTAAATTGCAGGTATCTTCCCTAACTTCTTCACCAGATTCGTCTCCTAGTCCGATAGCAGTCGCTCTTGGCCAAGTAGCAACCGCTACATTGGGCGGCAGTTCTCAACACCACCTCCAAGGCATCATCGTATCGAATAACAATTCAGGCGCTGGCCCAGGCGGCGGAAGTGGAAATAGTAGTAGTGGGAATAATCCGAATGGATCGAATGGAGCACATCAACAGTCGATCTTGCAAATTGTTGGCGGTTTAACGTCGACAAGTGCCGCCGCTGCTGGCATAGCTGGCGGTGGGAATTCAGGAGGTGGAGGTACGAGTGGAGTGGGACAAGGTGGTGGTTTATTAATGACGGCAAGCGGTGGACCAACAGGTACGGATCATTTAAGCGGCACGGGATCTACGTTAAGTGGGGGAACAGGAGCGACAGGAAAATTGTGGGCGGCTAATTCGAGTTCACCTCATAGTTTAAGTCCTAAGGTGAGTTATATATTTACCGTTTTTGTAAACACTCGCACACTTTGAATTAAGTCAATAAAATTGAAAAAGAAGTTAGACCTCATCGATCAATGTACAGTAATTATTTGAAACTGTTTACAATTTACTTACTTACTCCTCGGCGCTACAGCCCATGTAGGACCTTGGCCTCTCTGACAATCTTCGCCCAATCTTGACAATCTTCTGCTCGTTTCCTCTATCTCTTTACTCCCATGCTTCTTAAATCATCCTCCACATCATCCAGTCATCGTTTTTGTGCTCTTCCTTTACATCTTCTGCCACTTGGATTTTCTCTTTCCTCACATTATTGCCACGGAAATTATCCGTCCGGCTATTCTTATCTTTGAGTTTCGTAACAAAATAATTTTTCCGATATGGAGTTGTTAGGTCCAACCTGGAGGACTAGGGCATCCCTCTTAATCGGGCTCATCACCTTTGTCCTGTCCGGCTTGGGAGATCCTGCTAGGAGCTTGCATTTCGCCGGCATATTTCTCAGGATCTCAGAGCATGCAAGCCCCCACATCGCGGCAAGATAAGAATTCCATCGTGGGAGAAACTTTTTAAAAAGATTTGTATAAATAATTATATTTTTAGGCGTTCCAGTTTGAAACCGTCCTACCTGGGAATACACCACAAAATCCTACGAAAATTTCACCTCTTATTCGTGATTTCATTCAAGCGATCGACGATAGAGAATGGCAGAATTCGCTATACGGTTTATTGCAGAGTCAAACATATAATCAGTGTGAAGTTGATCTATTTGAACTAATGTGCAAAGTACTGGACCAGAATTTATTCTCGCAAGTCGATTGGGCGAGAAATTCCATCTTTTTCAAAGATCTCAAGGTGAGTCATTCTACTTGATTTACAATTTATATAAGATAAATTGTCAACATGTGATAGGTGCGCAATTTGACAAATTTCACGTCCATCTGGGTTGGTCTCATGACACGTATAGAGTGTAACCTCACGCTAATTAAGTACAAATTCATAACGTGAGTTTTATGCAATAGATGGCGCTAGATTACATATTTTGGCGCTGGTTGATTGGGAACTGTTCGCTTTGAGGGTTGTTATTTGGTCAAACAAGGGTGATAATCATAATAGTCAAATGTAATGCCAGAGCAAATACTCGAATTACTTATAGCATTTTTCTAATAATTTATTTGCGCGGTTATTTGCAAATTCATTAGTTATTTCGTATAACTGCATTTAAATTCATAAGATCTTTTTAGGAATAATATAGACTGGCTTCTTGTTAACCAGAGGTGCTGCACTGAGCGGAGCGTTGCTATTCATTAATGAATGCAATGATGTGATATGAAAGCAGAGAGTACTGATGGAGGCTATCACTTATGCCAGAAATGCGCATCTACCCTTACCTTTGCTTTTTTAAGCCAATTTGAATTTCCTAAACGTCAATATTCACTTTAAGAAATAATTAACTCACTTACTTAGTAACTGTCATTGCCCACAGAGAGCGGGTTATTAGGCTTCTTAAAATTTTGGTCTCTTATTCATTTCCAGAATTTTGTTTTATAAATAATACATTCGAACGAAGATTCGTTTGGAAACAAATAGGACTGATTATTTCATTTTTATTGTATACTTTGATAAAAAAGTTTTTATTTTGCTTGGTACCAGCGAATGTGATAGTAAAATTTCATTTATTATATAAACATTTAAATCTCGTTAAACTCTCTAAAAAGCATTCTTTATTATCTAAAAAATTAGTAGGAAAGCGACAGTGAAATGCTACATAAAATAATTTCAATTTCATTTATATAAATGTGTGGATGGATGTGTGCTGTTTATTTATTTTTGTTTTCATTTGAGAACGAATTTAAATTATTTATATTCAAATAGCGAATTTGTTTGCGTGTTTATAACAAACTGAGATTATTTCTATGAAAATGTAAATATGTATTTAATATGATTCAAACGTAGTTATTATTTAACAAAAGTAGACGAATTTAATTAGTATTATTAAAATGATTGTTAATGTAATTTTTTTGTTGCAAGTCGTTTTTTTTTTGTTTTCTATTCCTGTGCGTGTGTCTCAGAATTAAGTACATACGAGTTGATGTTGATTCAAATTGATTTTTATAAATTAACACTGTGTAAATTTTGCTTACCTAAATCATTTTTCTCTTCACGTACTTTTTTGTTTCATAAAATAACACTCTGTATTACAAAAATTAATTGACTAAATTCATACTTATCTCTATGTATAAAAATGAATGTTTCTTTATTTGTATCTTTGTCCTCGATGATCTCAGAAACGAGAAATATATAAAAAAAATATATACGAAAATATAATTCCGGTGCTGGAGAACGAGACCCCCTAAATATTAGGGGCTCTTGCAGGATAGACAATATATAAGAAAATATAAAGGGTTTTTCAATAGGTCCGCTCGATGTTTGGCAAGTACGCAAGACCATACTTATAGCTGTCACATTTCAGCTGAATTTGAATTCAGCTGTCATATTTGACATGTGCTTGAAGTCTTGTCATGTAATTATGGAGCGCTACACAATTCAACAACGCATGGAAATCATTAAAATATACTACCAAAATCAGTGCTCAGTGCACCAAAACGTTCCGTGCGCTGCGTACAATTTATGGTCAACATAATCCCTGTAAAGTCCACAATTCGTCGACTAGTTAATAAATTTTACACTACCAGATCGGTGGTCGACCAAACAACGCCGGCACGTCAAAAAAATGTAAGATATCGGCCGTGAATATTGTAGCAGTTCGAGAGAGTGTGCGTGAAAACCGAAGACAGTTCATTCCACGATGTGCGCAAGAACTTTGTCTTTCTGCGACATCGACATGGCGTACTATGCGTCGGGACTTATCTTTTCACCCGTATAAAGTCCAACTAACCATAGAAATTAAACCATATGGTTATAAGCAGCACCGTGTATTTGCTGGCTGGGCTCTAGACCAGTTGAATGCTAGTCCTACTTTTGCACGAAAAATCATTTTCAGTGACGAGGCTCATTTCTGGCTGAGTGGTTTTGTTAATAAGGAAAACTGCCGGATTTGGAATAACGAGAATCCGAAGAATATTCACCAGGTTCCACTTCACTCCGAAAAGTTTTTCTTGTAATCAGTTGCAAGTTTTGAAGCCCCCCTCACACTTCTTCAATTGTTATTGAAATTAAGTAATGTCTCTTAACAATGTATCTCTTTACAAGAAGAATTTCTTTGCATGGACATAACACATTACAATTTGCCATTATTATATGTGATGAAGTAATCACAACATAACCTGAATTACTTGAACAATGATTCCACCTGTGTCGCTCGAATGCAGCGCATGTGTCAAAGTTCGAAATTTCAAACCGAAAAGTATCCGCGAGCTACAAAACTTGGATAGGTGGCCACGAGTTGAATAGATCTGGCCTAAATGACTTTGTACTCCCGAATGTCAAACAAACATTGTTTGGACTGCGTTTTTTCCACTTCATAAAGATGCTAAGGCAATCTTCTCAAGATGCTAAGGCAATCATTAAAAACACGAAAAAATCTGTCACATGTTTTATAAAACTCATATATATGGTACCATGATGTGGACTCTTAACTTGATGCTCCCAAGAAGTCCACATTCTGGATACTACAAATGAAACTAGTTAAGCAGTTTTTATTGGACATTAAATTTTTACAAAAACTTGGATCACACAGATGACATCATTAAACATAAATATATAAAATTTACAAATTTTTCAACACATCTAGTTTGTTGGAATAGGAGACTTGCAATTTCTGTAGATAATAGTTAGATATGCAAGCTTGACACGTTAAAAGATTTACTTATCCTATCTATGCCTATGTTTCTGTTGTGAATTACTACACACTTGTTAAATTATTACTCAATAACAACTAACACAATTACACGAATCAGCTTATTTACGTTTGTATGCCTCTAATGGATATCACAGTGGCGTATCTCAATATCATTCTTTCATTCAACTGTTATGTATATAACTTTTTGGCGTTTTTTGCATATTACATTTTTTCACGCTCACTAAAAGCAAAGTAATAATAATAAGACCTTTATTGGCATAATAATTCACATGTGCTACTTTTATACGTAAGAAAACAATCAAAGTAGAATTAAGTCCAACTTTCTTAACTTTTTCCTTTCCTAATCCCCCCCTCTCTCTCTCACACACACACACACCTATCTCTGCTCTAGCATGTCCAATTTTTCTCACCCTCATCATCTCTTTCTTCAATCATCTCTTTTCCTTTCTTCCTTACCATTACCACCCTCTATTTTTTTCTCGCCTATTATTTCAATCCCTATACACTTACACCCCGCACATACTCTTCTGCGATAAACGTACGCTGACCGCAATATAGATATGGTCGTTTTTATTGTTAATTATGACTTCGGATAGAGCGAGGTTCTCATGTTCTGAGGTCATCCGAAGACCACAATTCCCAAATTGCGTCTCCAGAACGCTGGATTGAGTGAGTCCTTTTATATGAAATTAGCTAGCAAGAAGACTACTCTGGCGTGTTGCTGGAGCCGGTGGCATCCGGTGTAGCCGGCGGCTAGATAGGCTCAAGGAAATTTCTGCTACAAAATTTTAGGAAGTCTAGAACTTCGACCAATAGAAAAATCTCTTTGACTCGTTGAGATTTCTAAAGATCAATGTTGTATTATTTTGTTGACGACTCACTTGTCAATCATAAGTGATGGTAGCTTAAAAGCGGTGGGGGTAGTAGCTCTACCTAACCAAACTCTTAGCGTTCATCACATCGAAACGCCTTCTGCTAAAATTCATAAAACAAACAATCAATCAGAGAAGACTAGCAATCGACCGAAAGCTAGTGTTTTCCATATTAAATAAGGGGTGAGAATGGTGAGAAGCATTTGAAAATTGATGGATTAAGTCAAAATGCTTTTAAGTTGAAATAACTTCAGATGCAGAAATTCAAAACTATCGGTGTAATAATTGCACACACATCGAAGACTGCTCGTAAAAAATTTAGTCGACATGCCATATGCATTTGCGTCGTAGGATTACACAGGCGGCATGCTTTGAGTTTTCTCCCGCGTATTTGGCGGCATCATTTGAGTATGCTTTCTATGCGAGTCTGAATATTTCTTCTGTGTTGAGTGGTTTCATTTGATATTTTTGTGCCATAGTTATCTTTTAAGCGAATTAAATTTATATTTCACAGTTTAGATTTATATTATTTGTTAATGAATCGTTATTAAATTGATTTGTTCATTTTTTAAATTAATTAGCCTGCAACAAGGTACGCTACTGGTATTAAACTTATCTCTAGTACATATTATACAAAAAGAGAAATATACATTGAAAAAGAGATGTTCAAGTCCGATTGATATCTGGGTCGCGTGGGGTTTGGTAATAATCAAGTATGTAATACTTAGTAGTTAGTTAAAAATGCGAAGCCATGTGTAGATTTGTTAACACTTGGCCAATGTTGTATGCTTACTTACATACATTTATTTCATATTACCTTATTTACCACCATTATAATACAAAAACGTGAAACTTTGCATATTTTACATATATAAAGATTATTTATGAAGCAAATTAATATAAAATATTGCTAGATAATTGTTTTTAAACCAGTTTAAATATATATACATAGGTTTTTTTCTTGGCTTAATTGAACCTGTTTCAAATTAAAGAAATATTACAGGTGGATCATTAATTTCTTGAGATACTTTAAGCTTAGTTCATTGCCTCGAAAATTACCAAAAAAAAAAAAATTATAGAAACACCTTATAACAATAGGACAAACATAGAATCAAATACCACTAAACACATAGGGCCACATAATAGAAAAAACAACAAATAAAAAATAATCTGTATATAAATGAATGTTGGTACATATATTGGTAAAACGTTAATAGACTCAGACACCGCTTGTCCGATCGTCATGAAAATTGGCACATATATGTATTTTTTCATGGAGAAGGTTTTTGTGCTATCCACATTATTGTAACTCGCCACTAGATGGCTCTGCCGTACATCAAGTTCTACACGGTTCAACCGATCGCAATGAAAATTATTTATATAGATAGGTATTTCAATACGAAGAATATTTTTATGTTAACCACTTTGTTGTAACTCGCCACTAGATGGCGCTGCAGCACGCGACCGCATCGCTGACCGCGGCAATTAGGCGTGTCGCTAGACCATGTAGCTGGCCTAATTGACCATGTCCCTGGTCTAAGTCCCTGGACCAGGTGGCTGACCTAATTGACCATGCCGCTGGCCTAATTGACCTAATTCGACCATGTCGCTGGCCGTGGCAAATCCGCGTCAATTAGACGTTCTCGATGGCCGCGACGAAGCCGCGGGCGCGGCAATGCGGACTACGGGCCTTTCGGCGCCGTGGATGAGGGCAAAGATGAGGACAAAGATGGGGCGACAAAGATGAGGACAAGGTCGGGGCAAAAACAACGTTTCACAGCCTTTACCCCCCCCCCCCCCCTTCTATGACCACCACTATGTTATACATTTAAAATAAAATGTTTTCGCATTATCCAAATAATGATCAGACCCATCGCTCTTAATCTACCAATTGCTGTGTCATTTCGTCATCTGTTTAACATACGATTTTATTTTATTTTTTTATCAGCGAAATTTGTATAAGAAAATTTTTTTACAGTACGAAATGCATGCATTTAGCATTTCTTTACCCATTACAAGAGCTCATTCAATTAATTGCAGCGTGTGTGGGCCTCTTTACGCTTGTGCTGTCATTCAGTTATCTTATTCTACACGTGATGGAGCCACTTGATGATTTGACGTCAAACCATATGCTTGGCCATGTTGCCGTTAGTACATTTTTTAACCTGTTTCTGAGGAATGTATATATTTTTTTCTGATTTCAGATATTTATCATAATATTGATGTTTTTATCAATAATTAATGGATTAGTTACGTATGTATTGAATATACGTACGTCTAACCATGAAATATTCTTATCTATGCACTTATGAGACTTTGTGTTTTAATTAACTCTATGTGGAGGTGTAGTAATTCGTTTACACATAAAAATTATTAATTAAAAATAAAATATGTGCTAATGAAATTCATTTAGAAGAGTCTTTATATAACATTTGCGATAATAGGTGCTAATTTATTAATATTTTGTAATATTTATTTGTGTTTAGTGACAATATATTTAACAATATAAATATGTATTATGCTCAACATTTTAGTTGTTAGAAGGTTTTAAAAACATATAAGCAGGGAGCGCCAAGCGAGGGTGCATGGTCTTGGGGGCGGCAAATAATTGAAATACTGATTGGGCGGTAAAAGTCATTTTTCGTCCCTGGCTTTTTATAGACGCCAAAGTTCGCCTGGCATCCCGGCGCCAATTACTATGCGCGGCCCACAATTATATTTGAATGTAATATTATTAAATCGAGGGACTGTTCACTGTTGTGAACTACAGAAACAGTGTTTCTGTTGTGAGGGACTGTAGTTCACAACCATTACACACTAAACTCTTTCCTCTGCGGCTGTACCATCCAACCGGTACCGGTCACGAGCATAAGTTCAATTGGATCGGAGTGATGTTGTTTACACTTTCTACCTGACGTATGTTTTCTACCTCTGCATGCGCTTCATTAGCTCTTTTTGTTTCATTTTTCAACGGGTTCCCATGTTTTGGTGGTTTGCGTCATACAGTCACCATGTTTCTTATACTAATTCGTTCTCCAAGCTTTTTCTCTAGCTTAGCACCCATATGTACCCATGCCCTGAATCGGAATAGTAGTTGCCTGCGTTTTTGCTTCCTCCTTACATAGATCTTCACCCTCGGGACTTACATTTTTCTGAATTGCGTGTAGATAGTTGAAAAAAATGTAGTCAATTGGCCGTGCTTTCTGGCCGTTATGCAAATCCATGTCGTGACATCTGGCATTAGTAGGTGAGTCCACCCACCACCGATCTTTCGAGCTTTCGTCCCATCTCGCTTGCCAGTCTCCAAGTAAGGATTTTCTTGCTTTCTCCTTTATAAACTTCCTGTTTTCATGGTGTTTTGACTTGTAGACTGTGTGTGTCTTTCTTTAACAACTACGTGCTAGGGGATTTTTTAGCCCTCGAGTTCTTCAGTTCTTGAGTTCTTACGTACGAAAAAGTTCTTGAGTTTTTACGCCTGAAAAATAGACATTTAATTTTTGGATGTAATTATATTGTAGATTTATGTTAGCCTTTCGTCATCTCTATTATCTGGCAACTCTAGTACTCAAATTCTCAGATCGAAAATCGATTCAATGTTAAATAAAATAAATTTAAATGATTTTCCAATTGCAAAACCACAACGATTATTAATTTTAAAGTATTTATTATTAATGTCTTCCAGAAGAAGTTACTGATTCCGAGAAGTTTTAATTTCTCTTCGATTACCTGTGATTGAGCTTATGTCATTCCTAAAAGGCTTCACTAAGAATTATTTCTCCCTCTCTCTCTCTCTCTCTCTCTCTCTCTCTCTCTCTCTCTCTATCAATTCTGTCACTAGTGTTAGACTAGCAAATTATAATTGGGTTCAAGAATAAGCCCGCCAGCACCTGGGGCGCAACTCTAAAAACAATTCTCTATTTTGACGTGATGGCTAGCTTGCCTACGCGTTGTGTGCAGTTTTATAAGGTATTTTCTATTGCGCATCTCTTCCGCTCACACTGGGGAAGCATAGAAAATTGTCGATTCTACAACACTATTGAGTAGCTTGCGTCTTGTCGGCTTAGGCCCTCCGATTTTTGGCATTAGTCGCTCTACTTGCATACTTGGCTTAGTAGCTTTCTAGACCATGGCCCGTAATGGCGGTGCAATATTTATATTTTTGTTGATGTATTTACGGCAGTATATTAAACAAGCTTTTAATACATATACAAACAGAAGGTCTATAAAACACAAGAAGAAAGAAGCCAACGATTAAGGTAGCCGCCGTGGTCGTATGGATTTGCCACTTGTGCGGTTCGTATCCAGATTACTGGGCCTAAGCGGCAAGTGACTATAGAGACGTCGTGCCCTTGATTTTTGTAATGTTTTTGTTTTTCCCCCCACCCAATTTAATTAGATCTTTTTAGTAATTAATTACTTTCTATTAAATTTTTGTTAATTTATTTTTTAATTCATTTCTTTTTTTTTCTTTTCTAATTTATTATTTTCTTTCAAGAAATATTGTCAGTGTTAAACTGATGCCTGTTTATTTGCCAATTTCTTTCGTTGGGGGACATTGAAAATGCCCAGCGACCCAAAACGTACGCAAATAAAGCGTTAAAAATGTTTTCGCACTGGATGGTAAGAAACAAACTAACTCTAGTCCCAGAAGAGACAGAGGCTTTACAAAAAAATTTAACACATGTAGCCACGGGGCTTTAGGAAACGTACTAGATGAAGAGATGCTTACGCGGATACCAGAAAGTGTATGGAGAGGCAGGGTGTGGAGTTTAGTCGGTAGGAGTCCGGCACTATCGCGTCGTACGAGCTGTGGAGAGCCCAATGTAGGATTCTCCATCTCCTACGTAAAAAAAGTAGATTGGCACTTGTTTTTCTTTCGCGCTAAGAGGATCCTTGCCCACGATACACTGTAAAAGGATCCTTGTCCACGTTCCTAATGTCTATAGTTTCTAGCTCGCCTCCAGTGTCATTTCTTTTACCGTGCTCCCAGACTGCATTTTATTTGGCCCGCCAGTTGTCACTAGTTATATCTCTAATCTGTTAAGTACCAAGAAAACTGATATATTAGCGAGTCTAAACTCATAAATTTGAGTCGAAAGTTTCGATGTGATCACTTAGCGGGACCTATTAGCGGGACCTATTCTGATTTCAAAAGAATGTTGATGCTTGTTTCGAGTATACTTTGGGTGTCTCATTTAACTGACGTGCATTTTGGAGGGGGTAGGTTCATTGTCCAATCTGTAAAAAAATATGATAAACCTATTACAGAAGCAGTGGCACGTCGAAATATTTTATTAGCATGCTCGAGAAATAGGTGCTTTCGTGCTTTATATGGTACCCCGGCTCTGCATAACACTCTTCCTGCCTCTTCTACTCTTGAAATTTTTGCACTTATTAAAGGTAGAATCAAAATGGTGTCTAAGGTAGAAGAAGAATAATATGCCACTGTATGGAATCGGAGGCTCTTTGGAGAGATCCTAAGATCGTCTTCCAAATTATGACGTAAAGATAGTTTTGGGGGACTGGAATGCAAAAGTGGGAAAAGAATAAGAATTTAGACTGACAGTGCGGAACCATAGTACGCACTTGGCATCTAATGATATGGAGTAAAGCTTATAGATTTTGCTACTATGAGAAGTTTAAAAACAAGTATCACGGGGGTTTCCTCACAACGAGCTCCACAAGGAAACGTGGGATTCCGCAGCTGGTATAACACGCAGCCAAATTGACCACATAGTCATAAACAGCAGGCATGCGACGTATGTACAGATTATAAAGCAGCTTCCGAGGGGCGCAATCTGGTTCGAACCATTTCATGATGAGAGCAATGTATTGTTAAAAGCTAACAGCTAAGCCAAGAGGAAAGCTGGAAGGAGGAATTCGGTACGATGTAGATAAATTGAGAAGAGAATCGATAAAGGAAAGAATGGTAGAGGAAAACCTATGAGTGGAAATAGGGGATCTTGGCGTAGAAGAGAGATGGAGTACTCTAAAAAGAGCGTTGGAAACGAAAACAGAGAGGTGAATGGTTTCACGAAGAATGTGTAATAGCAGTAAAGGAAAGAAAGAAACGAAACTAGATGAAAATAAAACTGGAAGAACGAAAGCCACCGGAGAACTGTATGATACCCTAAGAATGAAGATTATTATGTAGAAGAAAAAAAAGACAATAAGAGAAAGATAGACTGGAGTAGATGCAAGAAGATTTTGAGGCGGAAGAGAAGCAGAAAATTCTTTAAAGAAATACGTGAAATGAAAGCATGTTTTTACTCAAGTGACGACTATTGTAGAGACGAAAAGGATAACCTACTAGGTAGCTGCCAGGAAATACAGGGCAGATGGGTGAGGTATTTTGTAACCTGTTAATTTTGGAACTCGGCATAGTTTCGGTTATTAAGAAAGGGCAAGTAAGATGGCTAAGGCACGTAGAAAGAAGGCCGCAGGAGAGGTTTCCTAGGAGAATCTTGCATGGAAAGCCGGGTGGGGCAAGGATTCGAGGAAGGCCCCGTATAAGATGGGTAGATGATGTAGACGAAGACCTGCGCCGAGCAGGCGTCAGATGATAGAGGTCAAAAACTGAGGTGAGGCAAGAGTGGAAAACTCTTATTGATGAGGTCCAGGTCCACTTAGGATTGTAATACCATGGAAAGATAGAATGCGAGGTTTCAAATTGAGAAAAGTTTAAAAATTATACTTAAACACCAAATAGGGGCTCATTGATTATTACCAGAGCTTTCAAACATGAACGTAGATCAATAAATACTAGAATCATAAAAATGTTGTAGAATAAATGAGATAAGATGTTATTATTTAGAGACAATGAATAATATAGAAAATGAAATTGATTTAAGCGCCAGCCAGTATTATGCCAGCATATTACGAATGGCGTATAGTTATTATTATTATTACCACTGTATGCGTCCGTTTTCATGTTTGCTTACCTATGTGGGCCATTGCTAGTGGGTCAAGTCTGCTTATTAAATTTCTTCTAGTTGCTCCTGGTTGTAGTAGTGTAGTAGAGTAGTTAGGTAGTCGTCGCAGTCGTTGTTTGTTCTAACATGATTTTAACTAATAAACCTTCTAACACACAAATAGTTGTGTGTTCATCGGTGCCGTATTTTTAATAGCAAATGTGTATATGTACATTATATTACGACATGGCATTAGATTAGTTTTGCGTGCATGAGTTAGATTATGTTGGCTTAGAAATCACTGTTGTAGTTATTATTAAATCTGTGTGTAAATAGATGATGTATATACATAATATATTAGAATTATTTTGCGGGTTGCATATCGTCAACTTTTAATTGGAATCAGTGCTGGATTAGCATATAAGCAAAGTAAGCATGTGCTTAGGGTATCAAGGATAAAGGGGGTGGTACTCTTTAACTCTTGAGCCTTGAGGTACTTTCTGTTCTGCTTCAACAACCGTGTGGAAAATTCTTAAAGATCATCAAAGATTCGAAATGTATCCATTTTGAAATATTTCTTTGAGGCATTTGAATATGTCCAGTCCAGTGTTGAATCCAAGGGGGTGCCCGGAGGAGCCATAAAATCTTCTGTTATATCTGCTCTCTTTTAAACTCACATTGCTCTCTTTAATCTCTACATCCATCAACGTTCACTCTATAACCATTTCACATTTCAAATCACCACCCACCCTATTGCACCATTCACTCATTGACCATCCGCACCTATACGACCTTTCATCCCTTGATTTCCGTTTTCTCCTTTTTCCATCTTCTTCATTATTTGTATATAAACATTTCTCACAATTCTTTTTTCGTCTCCTTTTATTACATTTTTTTCAAACTTTACTCATTTTTTGACACCCTTTACCCAAACTTTACACTCATTGAACTTTTGTAGTACCATTTCCATAGTTCTAGATCGTTTTAAACCTAATAACCTCTTTACTCCCATTCTTTCAATATCCATTCTCTCTTTCACCACACATACTTCCGCTCGATCCATTAAAATGCTCCTTATACACACTTTAAGAATCAATATCTTTATTTTCCCTGAATCCCCAAACATCCCCTTCCATACAGTTTCCATTCTTTCTGCCGCCACACCAGATTTTTTCACTACTATACCAATATGACCATTCAAACTCCC
>WYDF02221984.1:0-21179 GCA_009867245.2 Adranes taylori | reverse complement strand
TAGTTCTCCCTAATTTATTCTGGAGTGATTCAAATTCCTTTACATTCTCTACAAATCGCTCGAGTTGCCCATATCTTCAATTGCGCTGATCTTCCCAAATTGTCGAATTAATGTTTTCATATCGGTCATACACGTCTCCACAGAGATATTTTCGCGGTGCATCTTCCGCGTTATTTCAGATTACAGATTGACGTGATAATCTACTCAGAAAAAGTAGCGTAGGAAACCTTCAACAAATGTATTACAACAGTTGTTCCATCGGCTTCCGTTATTCCTGTACCACATTAGAGCAGAGCCTCTAAAAAAAATCTGGTAATGCAGCCAACAAAATTTTTTCATCTACATCTTGTCGTTATTTCCATTCTTCTAGTCCTTTTAGAAAAACAACGGTGTCCGTTCTTCCGCCCAACGAAATGTCCCACTTGTATAGGTCCAGTTCATCTGCCTTGCGGTTACTTCTTAAGAGCTCCACCAGCTTCTACCATGGCGGGCATGTGATATCCTTCCTTAGATCTAGCCTCCTTATGCGTCGCAACAACCAGCGTCGGAGCAATATTCTTTCCTTTATGAAACCCTGCTGTAGTTGACAGAAGGAATTGATTCAACCGACCCCTTAACTCTTGAGTTCCACTTTACTCAGACGGTATATCCAGCTTACACGCTGACCAGCTTCTCCAGCCATTTATCATCTTTCTTCTTCAGTATTTGACATGTTCAATCTTCTTTCCCGTTTCTTATATTTTCTGTCTTCTTATTATTTGTTTCTCTCCTCTTTTTGTTTTATTTCCTTCGGGAGTTTTCTTCTCTGCAACACAATCATCTTGAATTTTCCCTTCTGCTAGCAAGAACTTAATAGTGCCTGCTCGGACGCCAACATATATGACAGACTCCCACTCGTGACGCTGATAAAGGGAAGTCCTAGTGACTGTCGCAGATGGCACAGACAAATATCTTAATTATTACAGAATTTAACAACCTTCAGAAATATGTATTGCCGAGTGCCAGGTCAGTTTATCATGATACCGCATGTTGGAATTGATCTAATTGATCTAGTTGTTCCTCCGGTCCTCAGTGGACACGAGCAGCTACGAGTCTTGTGAGTAATCTAGAGCTTCTTGTTCTTGTGGGCAGCGCAGATAAATATACTGCGATATAATGAAAAAACACATACGAGTTCACAAAGTAACGTGTATTTGTCTTTTTAGACAATATAAACAAAGAAAGAAATATATATATATATATATATATATATATATATATATTTCTTAAATGTCAGTAATAAATAAAAGAATAAATGTTAAATTAAATTGATGGCGCAATAAAGGCGGTTTAATATACAATAGCGATTCTGCCATAAAGAAAACAATGTAGATAAGCGGTACATGTAAAACAGTACAAATGTACCATTATAATTAAAAGAGGTGCATGTAAGTCAATTTAAATATGCTAAAACATGATAATGTGGAAAGCATTTCAAAACAGTTCATAAAACAACGGGAATGCGGGAGTAAATCGAAATACACGCCATGAATAACTGAAAAGGTAGTAATCTTAGGACTCTACATTGACGCGTAGCACTGTGAGAAGCATCGATGTGACTGTTGCCGAGCGACTATGTGGCGCGTAGGTTAGAAGTATACACACTAGTAGCTCTGGTAAAAAGGAATATTAAAGGAGCGTAATACAATGAGGCGCACCGATGTTACTGTTGTACCAGTGTTACTGTAACCCTGCGGCGCACACGTTAGAAGTATACATTCTAGTATAGTAGTAAAGTGGTCTAGAAGTAAACGTACTCTAGTAATAAAAGTGCTGTCTTCGAGTTCTCAAAATTAGAACTAAACTGATTCTCGCTATTAAAATATGGGAGCAGTCGATCAAGTTTTACTCCGTTTACGGAGCCGTGAGGAGCAACCGCACGTTTTTTATTGCTCAACACGGTCATCCTCACACAATCCTATGCAAATATCGGTATTCATCCTACCCTACGTGACGACGTAACACATGATTACACTCTCCTGACGGCATTCCCACAGGTTGCAATAGAACATAGCAGCCTTCTGCAGTAGCAGCGACGTGGTATATCATAGCGTAGGCATAGGTAAGAGTCGACAGCGCCAGCCAACATATTATATACAGCAAACGCAGTTCATACATACAAAACGCTTAGTGCGGTCATATAACATAACGATAGTGAAGCAAGCGACATCGTTCTTTTTCTCTCTGCAACATGTAAACATCGGTCATTGCGCGTTAGGGTATTTTCAATAATTACAAATAATAAATTCGTTTTAGTTTATTATTATTTCAGTCCAGGCTAGGGTTCCCAAAACCTATCTATTTAATGATTTAATTTATTTACTATGACGAATGAGATATTTTCATAGAGACTTGTATCTTGTAGAGCAAACTCTGTGTACTGAATGATTTATGTCATTCTAATTAAGACTAGGATAATGTCTATTGCATAGCGTCATAATACCTTATTGGGAATAGCATGTTACTTAGTATAGGAGTAGGAGAGTATAAGAGTAGGACTTATGAGAAACTGCACTAATAAAAACAGAATTCAGAGCATTCAGCGGCAGTTGATGGTGATTTTTGTTTTCTAAATAAACATTAAATCTAATAATCAAGTGAATCGCGAAAATGTACAAATGCTCTGAAAATGTCAGTAACTCAAATGTAAGTGTTCATAGTTACTTTTTAAATTTTACTGATTAATTTTAGTGATTAATTTTAATCTAAAATATTCGTGTCTTTAATTTTTATTATCTTAAAAAATTGAAATGCAATTGGTTTATGATAATTTTTTACTCTGGTTTATGTGTTTGAATTTATTGCACGTTAATACTTATGATTATATTGAATTAAATTAATGTTAATTCTTTTATTTGTTTATTCCTGTCCTGTTTAAATAAATGCTCAAATTGACAATATTAGTGTGTAATAAAATCATTTCGTTCAAATGACCCCGTAGGTAATAGAGCGGGTTCAATTTCGTGAACGCGGAATTTTAAATAAACTTAGTAGGAAACTATCCTTCCATCTACGTCACGCTAAAATCAAGGTGACAGTATTCAATTTATTTAAAGCTATATATGTACATTTTGTATAGGAGTAGTAAAGGTCTATATAACATTGCTACAAAATTGTATCATTTTATTGAAAATAAAAATGTTGATTTATATTTCTCATATGGGAAATGGGCTTTACATAAAACAATCATTTTTTTAAATGTTTTATATACCATAATCTTGTCATGATCTTGTCAAACGTCAACATTATCAAAGAATTCCATATGAACGACTCATCCTGTATACATTTAACTGTCCAAATAAATATCCTAAATACTAACAACTTAATATCATATTACGATTGTTGACCTTAAAAGAAAGTAACATTTTCACGTTGTAAATCGGGTCTAAAATAGGTTAAAATATATTGAGCGTGAAAAAATGTTTTGCTCGCAATAAATTGCAGTAATTAATTCAGCGTTCGCTCTCGTTCAATTAAATTTCGGAGTGACAGTGTCACTGCATTGCTCGAAATAAATTCCCTGGCGTGCGCACAGATTCTATGTATTCAATACGTACAAGTTGTTCCACATTCTAGTATACAGCTCTCCAAAACGTCAAAATTATGTCTGGAAGTATTTGAAGTTTATAGACGTAAACGAAGGAGGGCATAATAAGGAACAATGAGGAAACCACACACGATAGGAGAATTTTCCTTTTTACCAGCTTATGAAAAGTAATGATATTTTATATCTGGAGAAGAGATACAGACGGAAAGGTCGAAGATTCTACTGTGTTGTACCGCGACGTCATTTGTAAAGAACTTGTTCCCATTTGGAACCTATAATACATCGACTTCATAAATTATTTTTATAAATTTGTTTTTCCGCCATCTCATTTTTCTGATAGTTTATTAAAAACTAACTTAGCAGGCATACATTTCTACACAGCGCACATAGTCAACACAAACAACGACGAAGGGTGCTACGCAGCCAAGAATATGCAGTTGTATGGTTTATTGTTCATTATGGTTAAGGGTAAAAATAATCATTAACAACAAACGACTTCTACACGATAAGCGGACGGGATTTATCACAACGACCAGTGGCATACCGTAACCGATTTTTCATATCGCACCGGCCTGCATGTCGCATCGGATGCAAATCGATTTTAATTTAGATTCTAATAAATACCGTACCGTTTTCTAGCCGAACGAGATACATTAATAATCAAACGATTGCGAGAATAGTAATTATTGTAATTCGGCGAGAATAGAAATTCTGCGTTGTTTAATGAATGTAAATCCTTTTGATTTATATGGAAGTAACTTATACAAATCATCATTTACATAGCTAATTAATTTATAAGCCTCTTTTAGGTATTTTTGTAAATTTTACAGTTATTTTCATAAATTTGAAAATTAGTTGAATTGTAAAATGAATAGTGGACATTTTAGAATGATACAATATTTAATTACGTAAATGATGCATAGATGCATCGCATCAAGTCTCTATACAAAAAATTCAAGCCATCCTCATTTGTTTTGCCATCCTTAAATCATGGCCATACTGTACGTAACATAAGTATAGCAAATCAGACAAAATCGTGTACTCGATTTTAGAAGATTTATTTTGTAATTTATTGGAAGATATTTTGACGTTATTAACAGTTAAGCGATTTTCATTTGTTAATAAAGGAATTTATCGTTTTTGTAACGACAAATTCAACTTATGTCGACGAAATTAAATACTCGAATCAAAATAAAACATTCGCAAAAGTAACAAAATACATTGTGTCAAATAAATAGTATATAATTAGAGTTGACAATTACGTCATTATATATATATATTTCTTTCAGAAAATAGTAAAATTATGAGAAATGATAGAAAATATTTCTAATTTTATTATCATACTACATAAACAATTTTAGGGAAGTGTTTTGACCAGACCAACACATCCATTTGAGCGATAAAAATAATTCTTTTGCTATCTATACCTATTTTTTCTTTAAGGTAAAAGTTGTTATTGCACAAAAGAAGCAGTCATACCTATTTCTGTCTGACGTTTCCATGCTCTTTTATTAATTCAATACACGTTTTATTCCTATACATTGAATTTGATGTAAAAGAATGGATAAATCGTGAGATAAACGATAAATCCGCATAAACCTTGTATTGAGTTGATACAAAAGTATTCACATATTTATTTCTGTCTGGCGTTTCCAAGACTTTGATATCAACTCAATACACGATTTATCCGTATAAATTGTGTATTGAATGATATAAAAGAACAGATGAATCATGATATATGCATATGATGAATCCGCATAAATAGTGTATTGAGTTGATATGAGTATTCACATATTTATTTCTTTCCGTCTGACGTTTCTAAGATTTTTTATATCAACTCAATGCACGATTTATCGAGATAAATAATATATTGAATGATTTAATAAAACGGATAAATCGTAATATATACGATGAGCCCGCATAAATCGTTGTATTGAGTTGATATAAAAGAATTCACAAAATTATTTCTCTCTGACGTTTCCAAGACTTTCATATCAATTCAATACTAAATTGAGTCCGTATAAAACACGTATTGAATTAATGTAAAAGAATGGATAAATTGTGATATACACGACAAATCTTGCCTTGAGTTGTTTTAAAAGTATTCACATATCTATTTCGGTCTGATGTCTTCATAACTTTTATATTAACTCAATACAAAATTTTTCTATATAAATTGTGTATTTAATTGATACAGAAGGACGGAGAAATCGTGATACACACGAAAAATCCGCATAAATCGTATATTGAGTTGATATAAAAGTATTCACATAGTCATTGCTCCTTACGTTTCCAAGACTTTTATATCAACTGACTACACGATTGAGTACGTACAAATCATGTACTCAATGAATATAAAAACAACAAATCTGAATAAATCGTGCATTGAGTTATTATTCAAATATTCACATAGTTATTCCTGTCTAGCGGTTCCAAGACTTTTACATCAACTCAATACAAGCTTGAGTCCATGTGTTAGATTAATGCAAGAGAGCGGATATATCGAGATATATACAAGTCCGCATAATTCGTGTATTAAGTTGATATAAAACATAATTATTTCTGTCTGACGTTTCCAAAACTTTTATATTAACTCAATACACAATTGAGTCAGTATAATTAATGTACTGAATTAATGTAAAAGAACTGGTAAATCGAGATATACACGATGAATCCGCATAAATCGTGTATTGAGTTTATATGAAAGTATTCACAAATTCATTTCTGCCTGAAGCTTCCAAGATTTTCGTATCAACTCAATATACAATTGAGTTCGTATAAATCATGTATAGAATTAATGTAAAAAAACGGATAAATAGCGATATACACGACAAACCCCCATAAATCTTGCATTGCGTTGTTATAAAGGTATTCACATATATATTTCTGTCTGATATACCCAAGGCATTTACATCGACTCAATACACGATTGAGGTTGTATAAATCGTGCCTTGAATTAAAACAAAAGAACGGCTAAATTGTGATATATAACATAAATCCGCACAAATCGTGTATTGACTTGATATAAAAGTACTCACATATTTTCTTCTGTCTGACGTTTCCAAGACTTCTATATCAACTCAATACTAGATTGAGTTCGTATAAATCGTGTACTGAATTGAAATATATATTGAAAAATATATTGTGTATCAGCGTCAAAATTCGAATATAAAAGCCAATATAGTTTAATAACATGGACACGCAAATTTGAATTTTTGAATCTTGAAGCCACAGTTTGCAATTACGTGATCAAACCTATCCTTCGGTCAGCGAGCGATTATCGTAGCCTAAAAAATGGTTTGTACAAAGTAACGTAATAGTCAATATAAATGAATCAGTTATAAATCATCATCAAATGTGCACAATCAAAATTTAAGTAACTAACTGTCACGCTGATGACGTATGTTTAATTTTTAGACTGTTTCGATTTTCCCTTCATTCTCTCGTATTTTCATAACCCCTTACTCACCCCTCCATTGACCATTTCTGCAATGCAAATAAGAGAGGCCGTCGTCAAAAGAACTTAGCAGAGAAGCGCCGATTGGACGAAACCAAAGAAAATGCTCATGAAAGAAAGAGATATATCAAAGAGATCTATCAAATTGAGAACACGTTACATTTCGTTACATTCCTTACATTTCACATCTTCGATCTTACCCAATGGTTGGATGATATCATCATCATCATCATCAGCAAGGATGGGATAAAAAATGATAACACTCCTTTCAAGTATGAAGAGAGATTTAATAAACTGCGAAACGGTATCTTCTATAACGAAAAAGAGAAGTCACGCCGATGAATTATTCGACAAGATAATGATGATTAATGAAAAATTAAAACCGAGTGGAAAAAAAACATCCGAATTCATGTACTCTGTATGGAAAAGTCAAAAATGAAATTACTGAGTACCTAGAGAATTTAAATACAGAACAACGCAAGAAGATAGGAGGATGTGAAAAGACACTTCAAAATGTTGAAAGGAAACAACAAATCTAAGGAGAAGAAATAGAAGAAAATGAAAGAAAGCTGGAGGCGCCTCGAATTCAAGGTTTAGCTGGAAATGCAGAAACAAGAAGAAGAAAAAATATGTAAGCTGCACAAAATAGCAGAAAGAAAAGCCATAGAAGAGAAGCATAAAGAGAGGCAAGCGGCTTTAGCAGAAGAAAATTGGCACGTCAGAGGCGAATTACATCTGATGAAGTAAGTAGTAGAAGAAAAGTTTCGGAAAAATAATCGAGACGTTGGATGGAAAGCTAAAAGAATGGAGATATGCGCAAAGGGAAACAGAAAGGCATATACAGTTGCGAAAACTAACAATGCCCAAATCTAATGGAAGATATAAAAACTGGACCGCATTCTACGAAATGTTCAAATCTACGATAAAAGAAATTAGCCTCTAGAATGCAGAGAAAATGAAGTATTTGATAACATTCTTAGTATGAGAACGGAAAAAAATGATCCAGCACCTACAAATAAATGATGGGAGTTACGAGAAATGTTGGGAGGTTTGAAGAACAGGTTCGCGAAACAACGATTACTGTTAGCAACGTATATTGATAAACTAATGGATTTACCAAACAGAGCGCAGGAGAATACAGAGCAATGAAAAACGCTGTTTGACGTCACCATAGAAGTGTTAGGAGCCCTAAATAATTTGGGTTTATAAACGGAATCGTGGGGGCCTATAATACGACGGATCGTATGCCGACAATGGGAATCAGAAACGATTAAATTATACGAACAAAGTCTAGAAGAGCCATGCAAAACAAAAGTTTTCGACGACATAATAAGTTTCCTGGGAATAAAGTTCCAGTAATTAGAAGGATCAAAATCCAGTCATTTCTACAGATGGAGAATAAGCAAAAGGAAATTTTCCCAGGAATGCCGAAAACTTAGTGCTATGTCAGTCGAAGAACGAAGAAACAAGCTAAAAGAGAAAAAAATATGCTGGGGTTGTCTCAAATATTCAGGGAAAGGAAAATGTTGATGCCAACCACGCTGCGATGTATGCTAAAGAGTACATAATAGACTACTTCGCATACCGATCAACCATCCCGCAAAATCAACAGGAATAAAAAATACCCAAAACGACATTTGAGAAGAAGTGCAGCTTGCAAAGAACCAGAGAGTGAAATTCTTACTATCTTACTTACCTATCTTACTAACAACAGCGTCAGTTAAAGTCATAGCTCAAAATGGAAGTCAACATGAACTTAGATTAATTGACTAAGGTTCACAGTTATAATTCATAACGGAAGAGTAAGAGATTCCGCGACAGAAGTTAAATGTTGTGATGAAGGGACTAGCAGAAGTAACGACAGTTTCAGCCGTTGGAAAATTAAGAACAAGCATCAGCCAAGATTTCAAAGTAATTTTAAACTTTTATTAGAACTAGTGGTACTGAGCAAACTAACAGAAAATTTGTCTCAAATGCCAATTAAAGATGTAAAGCTAGAAGAATGGAACAACATTTATATAGCTGATCCATAATTTCATAGATCAGGACCGATAGATATACTACTTGGAACAAATGAACTAGGAAAGTTTTTGTTGTGAGGAGTAAGAAAATCCGAAGGGTTAATAGGTCAACAAACAGAGTTCGGTTGGAAATATATGCAAGAGGATACTAGAAAGGAAACAATTAATTTCCATTATGTCGACAATTGAAGAAGATAAGCAGTTGACTGCTTATCAACTGCAGAATTATGTCAACTGCTTATTTTCAGTTGACAAAATTTTGGAAGTCACAAGAAATCGAGGTCAAACGAAGAAGAAAAAATATATGAAGAATTCTATGCAACCACAAGATCAAGAGATGAAATGATAGTTACTTAAAACAATTTAATTCTTTCAATCAATTCATGCGTTATTGTAGTCAAGTGAATAATTAGAAAGATCTTACATGAGTGTAACAACCTGAAATGCTTTGTTGTTGCACTGACTCTAGAGATACAATTTTTAATTGGAACGTTTTATTTTGAACTACTAACAAAGGTAGTAGTAATATATCTTTATTTATAGATTAGCCAAGAATGCCCGTTTAAACTAGGCTCCTGATTAGAACTGCATAATAGTCCAACCGTAAACTTATCTTTCGTAGAATGGAATGCAGCTGCATCTTGTTGAACAACTACTTTCGGATTGTAAGGATTACTACGTTTTTCTCGAATATCATTGATTTATAATGGAATTTAAATTTATTGGAATACGAATTATAGACTAAGTTAACCTGCTTGCATCAGATTATATTTGATTCAACCCTTCATTTTTTGTGGAAAAATAAACTTAGTTATTACCCTTCAAGAGAAATTCGTATTTAAATTTTTAAACTAATTAATATTTTATTATATTGATACTTATATCAAATATATCGACGTAATAACGGGTGTTACAATAAGACGGATCGATGTTAAACGTTAATTAAAATCAGTGGTGTAGAAAAATGAATATTTCTTTAATGAAAAATGTTACTTGATCCATTACAATTAATTGTGAATGATAATGTCCGCCAAATGTTCGCCATAGCTCCGGCGGTACACGTTGGTCCGCTTATCAACATTTTTTCATAATTGTTCATTTTTTCATCAACATCTCGGCATAATTGTTCCTCAATGTCAATAATGCACGTGAAATCTCGTCTTTGAGTTGCTGGATGGTTGTTGGCTTGTTGGCATAGACTTTACTCTTCAGATAGCCTCAAAGAAAGAAGTCTGGAGGTGTCAAATCGCAAGATCTCAGTGGCCAATTGACTTCACTCCCAGCTTACTTGATCCATTACAATTAATTGTGAATGATAATGTCCGCCAAATGTTCGCCATAGCTCCGGCGGCACGGACTATTATGCAGCTTAACAAAATTTTTTATAACATCTCGGCATAATTGTTCCTCAATGTCAATAATGCACGTGAAATCTCGTCTTTGAGTTGCTGGATGGTTGTTGGTTAGCATAGACTTTACTCTTCAAATAGCCCCAAAGAAAGAAGTCTGGAGGTGTCAAATCGCAAGATCTCAGTGGACAATTGACTTCACTCCCAGCAAAAAATGCACACCTCATAGTGATTTTTTGTGGGTGCATTGGTGTTTCGACAATTGTCCTTGAAGTTCCATCAGTCCATATTCTGCAATTCTGCTTGTTGACGTAACCATTCAGAGGGAATGGACTTCGTCGCTGAAGAAGATTTTAATGGAAAATTCATTATTCACATTATTCAATTTATTCACAATTTTGCAAATAGCACTCCTGGTTGGTCGATTATGTGTGCCGAAAAAATCACGAAGAGTCCGAAATGTACTTTTGTTTGAACGTACATGTTCGTAATAGGCTTCAATAACTTTAACACGTTGTTCAATGCTCAACTTTTCCATGATTCAATTTGTGAACGACTGAAGATGTCAAAACAAAAATTTAACCTCAAAAACCACAATAGACTTTTAAGTTCCGTTCACATTTAACATCTGTCCAAACTATTGTAACACCCGCTACATTAGCTATAATTCTACAAATCAAATCGTTATTTCAGGATATCCGTGTAATAAATACATATGTATATATTCAGATGTGATATCTACTCTTTTTGTTGTTATATGAATTACTTATATTCGAACAAACATCTACTGCAGTAAATTCTTTAAAAGTTTTACCAAGTTAGCTACTTCACAAATCAACATATATAATAAAGTATAATTGGATAGTAAATCTAGAAAGTAATAGCAAGAATGTAATTTAGGCACGCATAATTTAATAGCACCTAAAATTAGAATCTAAATCTAATCAATTCTGATATATTGTAGGATCAAACTATTATTAAAACAACAAAGAGTATTATTAACCTTGTTTGCATTGTTAAAAGATAAACTATCGATGTAAAAGTTATTTTATCGAAAGTTCACGATTTCTACGTAGGTGTACTTTACCCTTTTGTATAGCACAAAGGCGTACGGCAGATTGTACAGGTTATGTTATTTTAAACGCGTTAAAACTCAATCATATAAATAATACTATATAAAGATTAATCTGTTTAAACCATTTAAAATATCCGGCATAACATCCGGATTAACTGAGCAAATGACATGATCTACTATTTAAAGGCCGACTGTTCAAAAATACTCAAAAATTACTGTCCTGCAATTTGATCCCAAGACCTGTTACGCGCTACAATTTTCCAAATAAAAAACTTTCGAGAATGAAGTTGAGTCAACAATGGACCCAGTAAGTGAATGTGACCCAGAATGAGAATCAACATTGACTATGTTGACAATCAGGCCAAAAGTAAACAAAATGATTAGTTAAAAATTTTATTAAAGCATTAACTAAAGATTTTGACAATTTTAGTGATGGAAAATATTACGTAACGTAGCATTTCTAACTCAAGAAACTCGATACAAGTAGTTAAAATATATTTTTGTTGTATGTTTTTTTTTTTAATAACTTGTAAAAGAACTTAAAGAAGAAAAGAAATCTTTTTCTAAAATATCATTACGCGCTCCTGACATACATGCATACTTAACCATGCCTTACTTTTAGACTTTCAGCACATGAATATCCTTTTGATAAATATCTTCCATGTATTACAACCAAGCCGAATGTGTGGAAGGAAATGTACCGTTACATCCCTTGCGTTTACCCTATCCGAAACACCAGCGAACTAGCGAGCCAACTAGGACTGTTCGGCCTAGGGCTATATAGTAAATCATGGTCTTTTTAGAACCATCATGTGTGCATGCAGCACGCGTCCTTTTACTCAACGATTACAATTGTTGAATTATATAGTCGCACATTGGTAAGAAATATATGTTTACCGACTCCAAATTAAAATTGTTATGTATAGATCTCAACACTGTTAGATTCCAAAATTTACATAAACTCAACTTTATATAAATTTCGTATGCTCGACTCCATTTAAAATTATTTGTAACCTTTCGCCCGAAAAACTAATATCGGTACGAGAGCGGCTTTGCATATAAGCTTTGTATATAAGATGTTCACCTCCAACAAAATAATTCTATTAATCGTCCGGAAATCAGCCATACTCTGGTTGCTAGTCTAACTTTCTTCAGCTGCTTCTTGTATTATTATTTAATTTGAGCATTGTAATTTGTTTGAAAATATATATGATCTAGGATATTACGCGTTAAAATCTTTGGACAATTAGTACCACACGACACATATTTTCCAATTTTTAGAAATACATTTCGGTGACTCAGAATACTTTTTTGTATTCGTTAGTAATTTGTAAAATTGTGTTTTAATATATTCTTGAATAAAATATTGTCGTTCATTCGCAAATTGAGCACCTTCGAATATCCTTTAAAATTGTGATAGGTCCCTTAACTCATTTGAGACCTGAAATGAGGAAGTTACTCTTTTTTCAAATACGAAGCGAATCATTTTTTATGAGGAGTTCTTCCTCTTTTTTTAAAAGGAGTTCCTCTTCTTTTTCATAAGAGGAATTCCTCTTTTTCTTTAATTTTGTTTGCAGACCGTGGCAAAATCACAATCACGGATTTAAACGGTTTATCACTTGAATGATGACTTTGCATGTGTTGAGTTACATGATGTCTACGCGTCGTGGAATATTCGCAATCTGTATATTTATGTGGATTTTCAAGTTTTTGTTTATAGAAGTGAACAGCCAGCAAACTTTTACGTAAAATCGCAATCCGAACATTCGAACGGATTATTTTCCCTAGTGTGTTTAGAATCGTATATAATTAATTGACTTTATTATACAGTTTTATAACCAGACATTGTGCATTTTCTACGATCAATTTCCGATTTACTAATACGATCTGGGAGTATAGGCTGCATAACGGTAGTTCTTAAAATAACTAAAGCAATATTATCTCCAGTAGGTGTATAAATTTTGTTAGGCATTTTACTCAATTTTTTTTTTATATGAAGACTTTGATTCTTTATGCGAACAGTTACTTTTTCACTTCCCGTCCACATCGGTGATATATGTTAAAGGAAGTATTGCAATCGTGCAAAATTTCACATACCCCAATTTCAACAGATCCTCGTTTTGAGGTCACCTGAAGCCATTTTAACAATTTTTAAATGATGTCTGTAGGTGTCTGCCTGTAAACATAGTCGCGTTCAAAAGGTTCGATCGTTTGCAATCAAATTTGGCATACGTAACTTTTTTCAAATACGAAGCGAATCATTTTTTATGAGGAGTTCTTCCTCTTTTTTTAAGAGGAGTTCCTCTTTTTTTTTTTTTCAAAAGAGGAATTCCTCTTTTTCTTTAATTTTGTTGGCTGACCGTGGCAAAATCACAATCACGGGCTACCTATTTAGGGCTCCCTAAGAACGAAACCTGTAAATTACGGAAAAATCGACTCACCAGTAGTGACGTCACCACCGGAAGTAAAACTACAACTTGAACAGATTACAACCAAATTTGATAGGGTTATCTCTAAGCAAAACTAAAAGTACTTGCAAAATATCAATCACTTTCAGTGATCGGAAGTTTCCTCTTGACAGACTCAAGAGATTAACTAATCATTTAAGAAAAGTTTAACTAAAATGTTGTATATGGCTTTAGGCTTAGGTCAAGTTTTGAGCATTTTTTACTCATTACCGCACATCGAAAGTGACAGCTATAGTCTTCAAAAGTCTATCCAATTGCTTTATATGTTTTTAGAATCACTGAGTAAGATTATATGCAAATTATTTTTTTTGTGACTTTCCACGGCATCCATATGCATTTTGTGCAAAATCGATGATATCGACTACATTTTACACCCTCATTTTCAGTTTCAAAACATAAAGTGGCGTACACCAAATTTCCACGCATTCTGCTAATGTGAAGTAATTTAAAGGGATTGGGGAGGCTTAAATATTTCATGACCAAAGTACTTCAAAGCAACGACCGATTTCAATTTAGATATTCACATTTCGGCCCATCCAACCTCTGATCATTTATGAACATGTTGTGCATAATTTGCGAACCGCAAATAACATACTACATAATGATTCAGGAAGAGCGAGTAAATCCTTATGTCTTTTTATACTTTTATAGTCACATAGTTCGAGTCTTAATATAATAAATCAGTTCAAGAGTTCCTCTTTTCATAAAAAAGAGGAACTCTTAAAAAGAACAGGAACTCCTCGCTTGAAAAAAGAGGAACTCCTCATAAATAATGATTCGCTTGATATTTGTAAAAAGAGATTTGGAACTTTTTCATTTCATGATTATCAGGGTTTAAATGAGGTACCTGATAAATGAGTGACGTATCACTATTCATAAATCGGTACTATTTTTCCTCATCTCATATGAATTACCTCTGTTAAGGCCACACAAATAAAAAAAGTTGTCATTTTAAAACGAGGTGTTACCCATCACTACATTGAAGGAAGATATTAATTTATTATTAAAACTGAGTATCTCTGATAAAATAGTTGAATTTTATTTGCTCAATAAGTAACTAAACATCCAAGGAGCACTTACGGTATGTTTAAATGTTAAATAGTGAGCTGTCAGACTGTCGAAGACTGCTCTAGACGTGGTCGTAGTATTATACGCTAAAAGCAGTTTCACCCCTTGTCAGAGACCAATTATAATATGATACTTTGATTAAAAAGTTTTATTAGGAATTTATTCAGAAAATTAGAAATACAAGCTTATTAATTAAAATAGATATTCTCCCCTACAAAGAACTGAAACTTCTTTGATACTCGATTTTCGGTATGGGCATCAGAGCCATCTTCGATTCTTCCATTATCTTCTCTTGGCAGGTAAACCGCGTTCCCCGGAGCGAACACGAAGAAGCAGTAGCAAGCCAAATCAGGCGAATTCGGTGGATGTCGGATGGTATTCGTTCCGTTCTTAGCCAAAAGTTGCGGATAATAACAATGGCATTGTGCGACGGTGCGTTATTGTGGTGCAAAATCCAGGAGTTGTTTGCCCAAAAATCCGGTCTGTTTTGGCAGATTGTTTCCTGCAAAAACGTCTCTTAACACCCAAATAATACACTGTGCTAACTGTCTGACCTTCTGGCAAGAATTCATGCTGCAAATTTAACACAACATGGTGTTTTTGGCCTTGGTTCATTCAGTGTATACCAGTCACTCGCTTGATGCCTGAATTACATGTCATACTCCTAAACCCATGTGTTGTATACAGAAATGATGCGTTTGATGAAGGTTGGGTCGGATTCAGTCATGAAAATCACGTGTTTCGCGACGTCCACGCCGTGATATTCAGGTCTTTCAGCACCAGCTTTGCAATGATACGTCTAAAGGCCAGATTGTTATACAAAATGTTTTAAATGGACATATAAGCTATGCTCCAGCCATCTGTCTGCTCTCTATTGGACAATTTCGGGTTTTGGGCCATAAATTCTTTGATTTTATCGATGTTTTCGTCGATTTTCAATGTCTATGGACAGCTACTGCGCTCGTCATTCTTGGCGGACTCACGGCCAATTCTGAAGCGTTCGTGCCACACATAAATGGTTGTTTACGATAGAGCATCGTTGCCAAAACATTTCTCCAAAATTTCCCAAGTCTTCGCAACATTGAATATGTTTTAAACGCAAAATTTAATACAAACACATTGGTTCAAAGTCGATTTCATTTCTAAAATCGTAAAAAATTGAAAACACGCACAGAGGCAGATGTACACAAGACGATAGCATCACACAGTGTTCTTTCCTGAAAGTTTTTGGTCAAGATGTAGCTATTGAGATGTAGAAAAACTTTAATGGGTTTTTGATAGAACATCATAACCGACAAAGAGCAAATTTTACAGAAATCAATTTTTTCTAATTACTGTTTTTCTTGAAATCGAAAATCAGTAAAATTATTACAGCTTGTTTATTTGTGGACAAGAACAGTCGTGAAAGCCAAAATTAACAAAGAGCTTTCTGTCGAGCACATTTTTTTAAAGTTATTGTTTACCATACACGATCATTATTTTCTAGGTGATACTATCGGGTAAAATACGTGCTGCCCTCGATTTCCAATCGTCAGAATCCAAATGAGTCATCGCAGTTATATCAAAGGGTCTTGGATGAATTCTGGCATTGGTAATAAATGTTCCCATTCAGAAGGTGCCCAAAGAATATATTTGCAAATAAATCTCTCTATTAAAGCATACATGGAAATGTGACCAGGAAGAAGAAAGATTGTGTAGATGTAAAGTAGGAGTATATTCTTTGATGACTTTAAGAATATGTGGAACATAGCCAAACATCGTTCTATTTTATTTTAACCTGTATAACTATTGCAACACAGAGCAACTGTTTTGAGATTTTTTCTGTGATCAAAGCCTTGTAAATATCTATAAATCACAGTGCATATCACATTACAACCACGACTACCATCTGTTTCACCACATAGGTAGCAAAAAGAATTTCTGATTGTACTTTCATGGACACTCTCATTGTGCACCTGTATACTTTCAGTGTAGTTTTTGTTCCAACCGCGAGACCATCGATCAAACATTCACCCTAATGATGGCGTTGGAAAAGTATTATGAACGCAATATAACACTTCTTCAATTGTTTATAGATTTCCGCGATGCATACGACAAAATACTAAGAAGTCAGTTGTACAAGGTTAGGCAAGAAGAATTTATTCTGCCGACCAAATTGATGAAGCGGAATTTTTATTAGTCATTTTCATACCACAAGACCGACAAAGCACAAACATAAGTTTATTATTTATTTTTACTGGTAACGCAGGATGGTATAATGTTTTTGGTGGAACAATTTTGCATTTTATTAGTCCATCTGTCTGCTGTAAATCTATAGCCAGACATTCGGCTTCTACTAATACCTGTGTATGGCCAATTAGAAATTTACTAGTTTTACACCGACGGATATAACGAACAAATATCTATATATTTAATTCTTCTCCAGGCTTTACCAAATAATAAGTTTTTGTATTACCACAGCGGCCTCCATAAAACGCTTCTCGTGCTACTAGTGGCATAAACAATAGTAATGGTTGACGTTCTAAAGCCTGTGCTAGCTCTGAATCGTTTAATAGTATTTTGGTACAATTATATTCCCAACACTCAAAAACTTTATAACCAAGCTTCGAAAGTTGCTCTGTTTTCGGTTTCAAACACTCAAATAATGAATCAAACGCGTATGAAGAATCTTTATAAATTAGGTTTGCCTCTGTTTATGCTGTAACACGAAATGCAACTGTGATAAAAGCATCCCATAAATTGAAATACTTGATTCGTTTCTTCACAATAAGCGTTTACTCGTATTCCAGCAAAGTTTTATTTTCTTTCCATTCGGTGCATGATAGATTGTTATATTTCTATTATTTGCAAGCTATAAAACTCTTGTTGATTTCTTACAAAAATTATATACAAGTAAAAGAGATTTTTATGTCGACGGGACAATATGTTTTAGATGTACCTCTTCTGAAGTTATGAGAAGTAACTGCTTCAAAAGCTCGTGAACAGAATTTTTGCCTCAGGTTTACTTTTGTGAACAGGGCCACGCCTGCCCCGTTGATCACTTTTCGAATATGAATTAATTCAGTATAATAAAGCGAATACTGAATTACAATTATATTGTTTCGAGTCGTGGGAAAAAAATAGTGTATACGGGTATCAAGATTCAACTTCCAGAAGGCGGTCATGATAGGATTGCATCACAATCAGGTTTGGCTGCCAAAAATTCTATTGATATTGGTGCTGGTATAGTAGATAAGGATTACCGTGGTGTCGTAAAAATGGTTTTATTTAAACAATCCGCTCAACAGTTTGACACCAAGAAAGGTGATTATGTAGCGCAGCTCATCTGCAAACAGATCTATTGTTCTGAAGTAATCGAAGTATCAGCTCTTGATGTTACCAAAAGAGATGAATGCCGTTGTGGTTCGGCGGGTTCAAAGGAGAACGTTAATTTTTCATTGGTTTTATTTTTTGACTAAAATCGGATGATTATTCATTATTTGTATAATTGATCTGGTTCAAACACCTTTACATCATCATGTTTTATTGCAAGTAAAGACTTAATTCCATTTTAAATTAGAATACTTTAAATTAGAACAGCACAGCAATTAGATTGACAAGTTGCCTGACTGGAAGTGAACATGGAACGAAGTGAAGGCCCCTTTGCTATACCAAGTAACTATACCCCTTTGCTATACCAAGTACATAGGCTTAATATTATCCGCAAGAAGCATTATATATACAAAGATTTTTTTTATAAACATCATACACGGGAGGATAAGTACTATGGTGCTTAGACTCTGTGGTAATGCCAAAAGATATGTATCGCTACGTCATAAATGTGTCAACGGTGCAAAACAACAGGATTATCTAAGGAAAAATTTTACTAAAATCAAGTTATTTTAGTAAAATTCTTCAACATGAACTGTATGTATCATATGCTTATATACACTAAAGTGAGTGCGTACCCACTTTTAGTTTCAAATACATACCGTGACAATTACATGATATATTGGTTAGAGGGGCAAAGGGTACAAAGTTTCACCCGTAGTCTAGGGGAGACACAGATTTGTTTGCAGGATTCGGAGTTTTCACCATCTACTGTATGTAGCATATAATTCCATAATATGTCCGTTATATCCATATAAATACATGATTTAATCTGATTTGTTGTTTATTTAAATTTTTCAAACCGCTCCTGTATATTCTTGGCGCTGATATTTTTAATGCTGCCTTCTTGAATAATAGAAAAACTATAGACACAAATAGTTAGCATAAAATGCAACAACCTTATCACCACTCCTTCCAAAACCGGTGTGTAATTACACAACGCCAGTGGTTTCCTTCTACTGGCAACACTGGAAACAAGGTTTCAATAATATAAGTGATAAATTTCTCCGACATCTTCTTTTTACTTATTCTGCTTCCGTAGCTTATTCTACTTCCTTTCCCCTATCTTCCCCATTATTTTATTTCATTGGGTTTATTTCAAGGCTTAATTACATGTAAAAATCCAATGTAAATTTACATTTTAGTTCCAAATATAGTAATAAATAGTTATAAACGCTAAAAACTTAAATATTAAAAATTCAAATTTTACACCAACTGGAAATGTCCTCTTAGCCGCCATACGACGATTCTACATGCAAAAGAAACATCAAATGCAATTATTGCAACAAGATGAAGTAGCGCAATGTAAACGGTCGTTGGTAGTAATATTACTGACCCAGAAGACCCGAGATCAAATCCTCTCCTGGCGCATTTTTATACGGAAAGATAGATTAAATCCACAGCAAGTATAAAATAACATTACCTAAACAACAAGCCGCATCTCTCATTCTACTCTATCTCTTACTATTAGCTACCATCCGTACTATCTATCTCTTACTACTGCTATGCCCGCACTATGTACGTCCACGCTATCAGCTGGGGGACGGGCCGGGTGTGTTTGTGTGTTTAGTCATACATGCGTAGATGTAAAATTGCTAATCGGACTCTAGTCTGCCTCTGCGGTATCTGACCAGGTCGTCCCCTTATCTACTTTTGTAAAACTCAAAGTTCCCATGACGTTATTTTTCAGTAAAATTCCTGGCGCAAGGACTATGAAAAACTGTGTTTTTGCATGTACTTTCTTGAACATCTTTCGAGACACCAAAAACACCTTTTCAGTAGCCTTAATTTTTTTCCAAGTAAACATTTTTCAGTAATGTGTTCAGAATCTGTTGAAATCCTTGAAAAGAGAAGTTTGTGTCAAATGTTTTAAATTTCATATATCTCTTAGTATCTCTTTTAGATGGAGGAGCTGTTTCTGAATTACAACTCGAATAACTTAGCAGCCGCTCTTGGATAATGTGAGTCCTTCTTCCTTTTTCTTGATTTAATTCAATTTGATTGAAGTCAGACGTATTAGTGTGTGAGTTATCAATATTATCAAGTTTTTCAAAAACCATCAATTGGTAACCATTAAGATTAGGAAGATTCGAAATAAGGCAGTTATATTATTCGCATAATGAGGCTTCTCATTCTCGCATAATAAGGCTTCTCATATGTTTTGACACTCTCAGAGACATCATTTTCTAAAACTACTATCATTGAAACGATGTTGTCATTATAATTCTTTAAAACCATCAACGAAATTTTATAACCTATTGAATAAGCTATACTTCAATGGGTTTTAAATAATAATCGTCACTGTATAAAGCCAAAAATAGTGAAACTTATCACTGGTGAATATATGTATTTAACTCGTCTTTCAAACTAACTTTTTCACACACGCAATCATGAAAAAACTAAGATTATAATTATTTTTCGGCATCAACTGCATCACTACACAACACACACATGCATTGTAAGCGCCTTCCGCTCTATCGTATCCACCAGAATTTCAGGTTTCAGGTCGCTTACGATTTCTTCTAGAGATATAGTGGCACCTACGATAATTTCTGATTTTTCAATTCACAAGTAATTTAAAGAGTCGGCGCATGCAATAAAAAATAAACCATTGTTAAAGAAAAAGCTGGTACGATTAAAAATAGGGATAATACTATGATATTGACCGGAGGTCAAGGAGGAGTGGAGAGTGAGATAAATGAATATGGGAATATGGACTACGGGGATGAACTAACACCCGAACAAGAGATGAAAAGGAAGCGCGGACCAGAAAGTAATTCTAGAAA
>WYDF02221983.1:15964-35464 GCA_009867245.2 Adranes taylori | reverse complement strand
TTCATTTATTGTACAATTTTTGGTCACCTGTCTACAACAATTTTATACATTAGATTTTACGGGGCCAATACAACGATGTTCAACAAAGTAATTTCTATTTATGGCTAAGTGACTATTTATGAAAACGTGACTAACTGAAGGTCACAGTCTACCAAAAATCAAGGCATTCTACTAGTTTAAATGAAGGACATTCTGTCTGAAGGACATTCGACGTAGAACGGACTTTAGAATTAGAATGAAGGGCATTCTAAAAGTATCGATGTGTCAATTGGAAAAGAACATAGATTAATAATAATCCCTTTAGAAACTAAAAATTGCGTTGAAGGTCTGCTTAAGTTCACTTCAAAATCCACCAAAGACTATCGTCCGTAGATGTTTTTCAAGAATATTTTACCCGAATGTTGGAAAATTAACTGAAACACTAGTTACCGCCTGGTAACTAGTGTTACCACGCTAGTTACCATGTTACCATGCAAGGCTATTGCGACAACTCCAACGACGTCTTGGAGAAAAACAAATATATAAATAATTAGTTGGAAGAAAAAAATATTCCATATTACATACATATGGTTAAACAGCACAAAGCAAAATATGAAAGAATGTCACCGAGAAAATGACCAGGAAACGTGAATAACTATCTTGCGGGTACGTGGCATGACGTAGCAAGAACCACACTAAAAACCTTTGAAAAAATCTTCACATCCTCTCTAAAAAAAAACTACCTAGAAATCAATAAAATTCTCCCAAATAACTAATTCGGTTTTAGAGCATCACGACGCTGTATCATTGACCCCCTCCTCGGATTTCAAATTGACATAACTCGTACACTAAATTACGGTCATTGCGTTCTGGTAGTATTTCTAGACATCTCTCGTGATATTGACTCTATCTCTGACATGCTCAGCTGATTCGGAAACTCCACGAGCTCAATATTCTTCATTCTAGCACACTCAAAATGATCCAGTCATAACTATACGTCCGCACCACTCAAATTAAAATTGGAGACACTCTCTCACCTTCGAGCTGGCCTGCCCTTGCTCCTCTTTTGTACATGGTGTACTGCTATAATCTCCAACCACTGCTTATACCTATTGTGCCATACACGCTGATGACACAGCTTACTGGGCATGCACTCTTAGGTGGAAACAGCAAGCCGCCACTTGCAGATGTCTCTTGAGAACTTTCCAAATGGGCACAAAATTGACGCATCACCACAAATCCGAGAGTTTAGCGGGTACAAGTCCCGTACCGTTGCGTGTAGATTACACGTTTTGTTATGTTTTTGACTATATTTGTCGAAATCTTTTTATTGTAAATACGTCGCTATACGTCGCAGCGCGCTCTGGAGAATGAGTCGAGGGGAATGTCATAGAACGAACAAGTAGTTGCCTCCGAACAGCTGGACAGGATTTTCCATTAAAGTCTTTTCAGTCAGCCCATGCAAGCTAAAATGTAGCTGTAGATCAACGGATTGTGATCAAGTTTTGCGTTAAATTTCGCAAGACCGCATCGGAAACTATTACAATGATTAATACGGCTTTTGGCAATGATTGAATCGACAAGTCTACCGGTGGCATAAGGCCTTAGTTAAACGAAGTGAGGAGGTGAGCACTGAACCCTACACTGAAAGGCCATTAACGACCTGTACCGACGAAAACGTTACTCGCGTGAGAGATCTTTTGAACACGGACCGTCGTTTAATTGTTCGTTTAGTGGCAGAGACATTATATATTCCAAAAAAACTATCGTTCACGAAATTGTGAGAACAATTTGTAGATGCGGAACGTGTGCGCGAAGCTGGTGCCCTAAGTGTTAATGGACGACCAAAAGTGGCGCAGAGTTGAGACGTGTCAGGAGGTTTTGGACCTGTATGAAGAAGACCCCCACTTTTTAGACAACGTGATCACCGGAGACGAACAAGTACGACTTCGAGCCCCGAAACGAAGAGCCAAGTGCCACACGTCAGCGCCCCCTCGCCCAAAGAAGGCGAGAGTGAGCAAATCTAAAATCAAGACCATGCTCATTGTGTTTTTCGACATCAGAGGACTTGTGCACCACGAGTACGTACCGCAGGGTATATCAGTGACCGGAAAATTTTACCATGAAAGGTCAGCATTTCGGGACGAGCGACAACATCAAAGAGGCTCACACTAAGGTTTTACAGGACATTCCGGAGAAGAACTACCGATGCCTGGATATCTCGTTGGCGACGATGTATCGACGCAGGACAGTAAATTTGTTCTGATTCGATTTGATCAATAATTTTTTTTCTCGACTCATTGACATTACTTTCCGGACAAACCCTGTATGTTCCAAATGGGAACAAGTTCTTTTCAATTAACGTCACGGTAGATCGTGTTCCAGATATATACCGCGATACAAAAAACGTTCTTTAAAGAACAACACATCAATACAACATACCGAGACTTGATACTAACAGAAGCAATGAGATCTTTGATGATACCTAGCTGATAGCCTTATAAATTATAGTACGTTTTCCAAGCAGGTTCCAAACAATTTTTCATGGTTCTTTACATAAATATTATTTATAACAGATTAGAAGAGAAATTACATTAAAATAAATAAAGATTCAATTAAGATCTTACCATCTTCTGTAGCTAATCGGGAAATAATCTCCATAATTTCGGGCAAATCGGCAGCAAGCTGCTCCACTCCGACGCCTGTTTTAGCTGTTTGGGCGATGATAAGACGGAAACCATCCAAAATATTTCGCCTATAACAAAAGAAATGCGAACTTTCAAAAACAAATAAATATGTGTAGGCTGATCATTCACAACTTTACTATCGTCGTTACCTTTCCACATGCCTTCATCTTCTTTAAATGATAATCCTCTAGAAAATATCGCAAATTTTTATTCTTTTGTATCCACTATGTTTTATAGGGCAATAAGATGAACATAAATATTTTTTAAATAATAAACACTGGATATACTAAATTAACATAGCAATTTGACAACATCCGATTTACAACATTTACCCCACAAACACGTACTAGAATACTTTTCTTTATAGAATTCCATATTACCTCAAATTTCTTTCTCAATAATCAATTTGGAATATCCCTTGCAAATAAGGCTATATCCGGCTTGATGATGATGAGACGAGTAGGATGATTTGGTTATATATGAATTTGTGGGTTTGCGAACCAAAGTTTATTGTCATCAAACCGAGGGTCAGATTATGAAAAAGGCTAACGGAGCCAAAAAAATTGTTGTTGAGAAAGATATTACAAGATTTTTAGTACAAGATATTTTAGTACAACATACAATGTTTACTCAGCGTCTAAATAAATTGGCACTGTCTCGCTTTGATGACAATCCTTACGTTTGCGCAGAGGGCGTCACCACCTTGGCATGGGGGTCATAAAAGATATTCCCACCCATTCCATTGAGTAGCCTAGAAGTGTATTGTGTGAGGAGCAAAACGCACATCTGCACTGCATTGATTATATATGTTCATTTCTTGGCCAAATTTTGAGCGATAACAATGTCAGTACGAAGTATGATCTCCCATAATCTTTATTTATTCCACAATGTTAACATTGTCCCCTTCAAAGTAATCCCCAGTTCACATAATACACTCCTTTCAGCGTTTTTTCAACTTTTCAAAGCAAGTCTGAAGTAAGGTAATTGCTATAGCGATTCTGTTTTGAGCTCGTGAATATCGGCAAAACGTCGTGTTTTCATGGTTTTTTTTTTATCTTTGGGAATAGGAGGAGGATGCCCTGTCAGGAGAAAGAAAGAAATGAGATATCATTATGGCATTGTTTTTTTTTTGCCAAAAAATCACGAACAAGCTACGAAGGGTGTGCAAGTGCATTATTGTGATGCAATGGCAAGGACTGGTCTCGCCACCAATTCGACTTTCTCTTCGGATTGCTATGTATATGTATGTATATCATAGCGTTTTGGGGTACTTTAATAAGCATATATGGTTAAGAGAAAGCGTGAGGAAAGAGAAATGAGACTTAACAGGATCCTTTCGGTATTAAGACAGATTGCTCACGCGTTAGTAGTAATAGTAGTCGTTAGCGGGCAAAGTCATTTTGCCATCGCGCTAAATTATTATTTATCAAAACTTCTACATTGCTTATGTGCGATAAAGAATTAATTCGTGGTAGTTTGCAACCGGATGTGCCACTCCTTAAACCCACACCCGTTTAGTAAGAAGTGAATGAAGAAACCACACGTCGCGCTGGTAAGTGGCCTTTTGCTTACATTTGATCATAGAATCACGGTTTAATGTTTCGCTCGTTTGTTTCAATTTTACTCGACTGTTGCTAATTAATTTGTCTAGCTATCGGTATTTTGTCAAAGGTGTGCGGTAAATCTAGTCATGTTTCGGTACATCCAGTCGTGATGATCTGGACCCCGCTCTTACACTTTCAATAAAATATCAACAAAAATTTGAGAGTTGGACTTCTACAACCCGCAAAATTTAAAAATTCTGTGTATTATGTGATTTTACCGCACATTCACTATGTCATTTTTTAATAGTATGTCATGGTTTTCGATGATTTATTTATAATAATTCTTAGAGAAAAATGTATGTTTTTAGTTCTAATTTAAACAAAAAATGTATTAGTGGGGAAGAATTCTTTTCAACAAGACGACGTTTGTAAACTTCGATTAAGCAGAACCGGACTTACATACTTTTGTACAAAACACGGTTCCCACGTTATTTGAACAAACGCATGTATTTCCAAATCAAAATGGAATAATTCCCATTCTGATTCCAAAGTTATATACATATTGTTTCAAACTTGTAAAATATTTCTAAAGATGCATTACTCATTCCCATTATAAAACTCCAGATTTGCCCTCATATTTGTTAATGGTTGGACTACATTATCGAATTAAATAAATTCTACTATATGTAAATAAAACAACATAATAGATATTACACAAACAGATTTAATACTAAGAACATTCGATTTACGTCAAGCTAAATACTGCTAATACAAGCTAGTACGTAAGAACTTAATAGTGCTAATTTAATTTTGGAATTTGCGATTTTTCAACAGCTGTCGTAAGATATAATTATCAATACTTAATTATGAATTGAAAAATAAATACGTAAATGGCATTCTACATGCAATGAGACTGAACTATTTTAGTGAGCAAATAAAAAAAGTCATGTCATTTTCGGTGAAAATATTTAAGTGCTCTGGATAAAATAGGAAGTAGAAGATATAAGTATTTTATTCCTAAGCCTATACTACTAAAATTTCTAACGTAAGCATTTTCTCTGAGGATTATTTAATAAATGATTTCCTTGTCCCTAAACATGAAGCAACAACCTACATGTTGACTCAGTTCATCAAGTCATGATTGCCTCTAAAGCTATTTTAGCTCTATCATGTTAGATATGTATTCTTGCAAAAGACCAAGGGTATGACAATTTTTGGATATGTTCTGGAGATCAATGACACTAATTTAAAAATAAAGTGGTGGCAAAGAGAAAAAGAAGTAGCTTTTACGTGAATACGTTTTCTCCTTCTTTACGTTAGAGCGAGATAATTGAAAAATAATATGAGTAATAGACTTTTAAATAAACAGGAGTGAGACACAACGAAATTTCGCTCGCAAGAGGGTGTCACGATCGACCGATAATATATAAGCAAAAAAAAACATAGAGGCTTCCCGCTCAATATTGCATAGAATTTTGTTAGATTTTTATTAGATCTGAAGCGCTTATTATTATTATTATTTTAATATTTTTAATGATTAAATATTTCTTTCATTACATATTCTTGGTTAAAGGTACTGAAACATCTTTTGCTTTCATTTTGAATCATTAATTCATTTCTATGTACCTAAGTAATTTTTCATTCAAACCAAGCTAAGAAATAATAAAATTTGGTGTAGATATTGATTAAAAGTTTTTATATTTATTTGTGTATTGAAAATAAATTATAACGGTGGCATAGTAACCTTTATGAAAGTTTAACAAATCAGAACCTATATTGTACAATGTTGTCAGTCAACCGATTCAATATTAATTCCCCGCAGATTTGCTTTGTAGATTAAATGTTACTTAGTAGTTATTATAATTACTTTCGCGTGGAAGAAAAACTATGTTGTAGCAGAATTTACATTTATGTAATTGAAATAAACCTTAATCACTATTTGTTTTATTAGTTACCATAATTCGAAAAGCCCTTATAACTGTATACGTTTGTTAAATCAATTACTATTTCCTATTTCATATGTACTGATTAATGTTCATTAGATTCTTCCAAATAACAACATTAAAGTCACAATTATCCGTCAGCAATCACTCAAATAAACTTAAACGAAAAGAAATTGGTGGCAAGGAGAAAAACGAAGTAGTTTCTATTTGAATATGTTTTTTCCTTCAGCATGTTAGAGAGAGATAGTTGAAAAAATAATATGAGTAATAGACTTTTACATAAACAGGAATGAGACACATCAAACCGGTTTCTCGAAATTTTTCACACGATCGAAAAAATTCGATATTTTGAAAATTTTGTTAAATTTTTATTAGATCTGAAGCGCTTATTACTATTACTTTTATTTTTTAATCGTTTTGTCTCCTAAAAATTATGGCAAAAATGCAAATGTGAGTAAACATTTACTTAATTATATATTTTGGGTTAAAGGAACTGAAACACCTTAAGTTCTTGTTTTATTGATTAAATTCACTTCCATGTAACTAATTATTCATTTCAAACCAAGCTAACAGATAATTAACTTTGACGTAAATGTTGATTACTAGTTTTTATATTAATTTGTGTATTGAAAGTAAACTATATCAGTATCGAATTAACCTTTATGAAAGTTTAACAAATCAGAACCCTACTACATTTTACTCTGTTGTTAGGCAACCGATCCATATTAATTCCCCGCAGATTTCCTTTGTAAATTAAATGTTACTTGGAAGTTATTTCCGCCTTGAAGGCAAACTATGTTGTATCAGAATTTACATTTATGTAATTGAAATAAACCTTAATCAATATTTGTGTTAGTATTTACCACAATGCATCAACCCTCTATAATTGTATACACATGTAAAATCAATTACTTAGTGCTTTTAAATCTTGATGTGTTTTATTTAATTCGTTTATCTAATCCATGAGAGCCGTATTTGCTTTACTAAGGTTAAATTTTTTGATTTACTCAAGCAAGGGTTCTAATAGTTATTTAATTTATAAAGTGTATTTGTGTATTCTAAGACCGCAAATAATATTTCATCAATTTGTTCTACGACCTAACTTAACATTTATTCTCTGATTCTGGATGAATTGAGTGTGTTTCGATCTTAATTATCCTGTTAAAGCTAACTCAATTCCATGTCACAAAAATAAACATGACACTATGATTAGAATCATGTATAAAAACGACCATGACTCCCAAAGGAGCATGTTATAGCATATTATAATAATGTTGAATATATACAGCCACTAGGTTCATGCAATGCGATTCATATGACTAATTTGGTACACGTCATAGAGGCATCTGCAAATCTACGTCAGCAAAATTTAGTGGGCAATGTCTATCTCTGTTGCCAGTTACCCTAAGCCAGTTAGCCAGTATAGGGATGTGCGTAAATACAGTGCTAAACATCGTTAAGTATAAAGTTGGGTACAACTTTGAAAGAATATGCGCACACTTAACTGATGGTTCCTCAAATTTGTACACTAACATCAAGCTAGTTAGCCATTCCTGCCCTATAGCGAAGAAAAAAATCAAATACATAAAATATTTACAAACACATCTTTAAACTTCTTGTTAAAACATGTATAGCATACCAACCACACAACACAAAATATAAAAAATATTAAAAGTCATCCAACGTAAATAAAACGGGTTAGGTGTCCGCTTCGCAAAAACAAGCTAAGCAATAATACTTTATCTCCTGCCTGCCGAATTATTGAGAGAGAATCATCGTTAAACGATTGGTCCGTTTGATGAACCATTAAAAACAATCGAACGCTCTCTGCCTGATTCTAGTATTCGTGTATGGACAGACGATTTATTTATACATATGTACATGTTGTATGTGTGGTAGTGTGATATGTTCAGCACGTGCGTGGATTGCTCGCGAAATGTTGCGCATAGTGCTTAACAGTTCACACAGAAAACTCGCGATAACTTCGCCGTTTATCGACATCAATATTAAAATGAGTCAGGCAATCTTACCAAATAGAAAGATTAGACGATTTTTATATTCCATTTCATAAATAAAAACGGATAGATCAGTGTTATACATTATACACTCAAAATTTTAATTGCCATTGTCTAATCTAAAAGTATTCTCTCTGAAACTTCAAGAGTAATATTAATTAAAATAAATTAAACAAGATTAAGCAAGCACGTTCTCCTAAATGGGGATGGGCAATAAGGTAATATTCTAATTCTATTTACAGTACCAGAACAAAGAGCAAAACTGTTTTTCACTGGTGTAGCTGTCATTAGCGGAACATGTGTCGGTGTCAGAATCTGTATTATCAGAAACAAAGCCAGTAAACAAAAATCATACCTGCCCTCATCTGCTAGCTAAATTAAATGGAACATGCGGAAGAGACAATTAGCCAAACTCACTAAGCCATCACCGCCTGTTTGTTAGGAATGAAAATTCGTCTTATAACTTATTAATTTATAAATACAACCAGCATTACACTTGTTAGAGGAGTTGCTAATTGATGTTTCTTATAAGTCGGTATTGCAAACCCTAATGAGAAGTAGATGAGATAAGACATCGTTGTACCAACGCACAAACGAGATATTAAGTGCAACGAAGACAGATTGAACAATTAAGTCCCTTGAAATCCTTATCCACGCTACTTTCTCTAGTACATACAGATAAGCTGCATACGTATTTAGAATCTATAGTTTTTTATAAAGCACATAACACTGATTTTTAATTTTAATAGGTACGTAATACCAACATGAAAACTATCACTACAATTTTTATTCATAACGAATTTCTTATTTTATATAGGCATGACAAACAGAAGGTTTGAAGTAAGATTTAAGGAACATCTGAATGCGATTAGGTTGAATCGTCCTGAAAAATCAAATTTTGCTGAACATATTTTAAGTTTCTATCATGATTTCTCTTCAAAAAATGATTCTAGAATGATTTTACAATTTTATAAATTTATCATACAAAATGCTTAACTTTCTTTCTGGAACAGATTCATATAGATATTTTCAACATCTTCTTTGTTAGGAACATCAGGGTCGTAACATTAATTGACTGGTCAGAGATGAAAAATAATTCTTGAAGATTATTGAATTCAATTCGAGAAAAGGTTGCATGGGCTGAGATAATATTTATATTAAATTTTGCTGGATTCCGGGAAATCAGTTGGTAAATGCCTTAGCAAGTGAAGATCATAATTTATCTCTGCGTTCAGCTAAATTTCACCACTCTCTGGACTTTCCAGTTCTCGAAAAGGATTTAAAGTATCTTGGCAAGCATCATGGTCGGATTTGAATTGTCGGCCTGGTAGAAATTATTTTAATACAATTCACTTTAAACCGTGCTACCTTAATCTAGATATATCCACTAGAATAATTATTTCTGTTCTTTCTCGTCTTAGATTAGGCCATGGTTGTTTCCCGGCTCATCTTTTCCGTATTGAAGTCAAAGATAAACCCTTTTTCTTTGTGGACAATTTGGTGGCTTGACTCATATTTTTTTTGAATATAATTTAAATTCTCGTAATATTAGTGCTCTTCAATCTACCTTGCTCCATCTTAAAATTGAATCCCTGTTTCATATTAAATCAATTATCCTTGTTCAAAGAATTTTGTCTTAGCCCCATTAATTTGCTTCATCCTTCATCAATCGACAAACTTGTTACATATCATCAAACGCAATATCCTAACTTACCTTAATATGCACTATATCCTAATTTATCTAGTACTCTTTCACCCTTCATCTTGGGTCAGTGATGGGCCTTAAGCGGAAAGAAACCGACGTTAAACTGACAAGAAGAAGAGAAACAAATAACGAGCACTTACACCTACCGTCGCGAGGACCTTACCGTAATGTTGGTACAGCGATTTTTCCATGACAGTGTTGGTTTCGTCCAAAATATCCTGCATTAATTTTGAACTATCTGAACATTGACATTTATTGGTCTATGTACCTGCATACTCAGAGTACGTCCAAATTTAATAATATCTGTAGAAAAAAGATAGTGGAGTCATGTCGTTTGATAATTTTCCAAGCGGAAGCCAGATCATTACGGTCTTTCTCGTTTAAGCCCCGTAGACCTCCTTACTACAACACTGCCAAAAAATATTCTAATATAAATGAAAGATCGACGAAACCATGATCCAATATAAACTTTCAACTTTTAAAACAACTTGACTTAAAATAAATAAAAAGTAAATAAATATTTGTTAAATGTTCATTATTCAAAGAAAATCGGCAGAATAACGATATTCCACGTTAAACAGATTCTGAAATGTACTCAAATGAGTTTTTATTTTCAAACGTGGCAACGTTGCATGGAGCGATATATGGCAACCATGCTATAGAAAAACCCTATAATATTATAACAATTTTGTCTATTTTAAATAAAACAAAAAAGAAATTCATAGCTGCTTGCAATTATCCTGCCCAGCAAATTTAATTCCAATCGGTGGTTCAGTGGTTTAGAAAATTCCCACAAACATACAGAATTGTTTGTAAAAACCTTTTTTGGGCTCAGAACCCTCCCAAATTGCTCCTCAATAAAAATTTCATGAATTTAGTACGTATTTGAGTGTATGATATATGACAACAGTTAATTAAAACCGTTAATTAAATTCATTAATATGAATAACTAAAGTTTTGTGAATATCAGTTTCATGCAACACTGGAGTGGAAACAAAAGCCAGCAGCTTCTATACTACGTCTGTGCTACTGTTGCGTATACAATGCTAAGCTGTATACGCACTAGCGGTTATGTTTCTGGCTATGTGTGTATATATGTTGGCAAAGGCAGCTTATAGCCTAGCGATTCGGATATTGGCAGAGAAAAATTTTGCGCGGGCGTTAAGATGGGCGGCGCGATTTGCTTTTGTTTCAATAAAATGGCCGCGCACACTTGTAGCGGGATCAAACAACTTTTGGTTCTGTTATTTTTTCCAAATGAGATAACAAACTGAAAGTCTAATAAAATAATTTATAAACACAAAAAATTGCATCACATTGTATTAGTCCTGAAATTTTTTCGGGTGCATCACCCATTGCTTAACAAATAGAAACCTAAAAGTGATGAGATTAAATAGTTTCAAAGGCAAATAGGCCTCCAAAATTCATTCAGAGAAAAATAACAGTTTTTCCAACAAAATGTCAAATTCCCAAGGATAATTTATCTGAAATTTTACATGACCAAAAATTACTCAAAAGGAACATCACTCTTGACAATATTTTTAATTAAAATGGAATACAAAAAAGACTCAATAAGAATGACGCAGATGTCTATATATAACCTTGTTGATCTCTCAATTCTAACTATTCACCTCCTTGGAGGAGAGACTGGCAAAATGAGTGGAAGAAAATGAGGAGCTATAGAGTTAAGGAGTATAGACTTCGCTTCTTCTTCTTCTAATTCATTGTCTTTTCTTTTTATTTTGTTTTTTTTTTTTGTTTTTGTCTGTAAGTTTGGCTTTATAGGTTAGTTTGAAATATGAAGCATGTGTAAGGATTTAGAGTTAGAATGATTCTTTGTTAAATATTAAAATTTACGTAATTGAAAACTTTATGCCAATAAAGGTTTATTTATTATTCCTCGATCCTCCTTCGTCAGTATAAGAAAAAGTATATGCAAACGAAATGAAACGACTAGAACAAAAGAGAAAAAACAACCGAGCTTATCCCCGTGAAATTGGAAACGAAGCAGGCAGAATATTCACAGGTGTGATAAAAACGAAAGGAGCAGACCAAAGAAAATATAGGATCGAAAATGGGAAAGAAGAGAGAGGAATGAAAGAGTTATACACTATAAGAAACCATGGATAGCGCCTTGGTGTCCATTTGGAACGAGGAGAGCGAAACTATTGCAAAGAGATGCGTTAGAATGTATCGGAGAAAAAGTAAGGCAGAAAAAGTAGGATAGAGTAAGAGAGACAATAATGGTGTACAAAAGAAAATACAGTGGAGGCTACTGTGAACAAGCGTGAAGTTATGAAAAACATGCAGCAGAAGATAAATAAAACGAAAATAGAAGACAAAAAAGGCCCTGGTAACATAGGAAAGAGGACAAAAAAATTATGCATGGAAATAGATAAAGAGCGAAAGTGTTATCCTGGAATATAGCCTGGTTAGAGAATAAAGCCAGGCATAAAAGTTTCGCAATTATTTGCGAAAATTTTATATATTTGGATTAATAGAAACATGGATAGAGAAGACAAATTGGGAAAGTATTAAAAGATTTCCAATTGGGTATCTGTGGAGGATGAAAAACAAAATACATACAATAAATTTGCTCCTTGCATTTATACTAACTAGGTCGCGTAAAATCATCCCCTGTCTGAAGATGCTCTCATTTTTGTGAATGGCGTCTTATGTCATCGGCAGTTTGACATTAGTCATTTGAAGTATAACATTTGGAGTTTGACATTTGGGAGATTGACTAACAGAAGCAGAATACACGCAAACAAACCATGGATTGCTATACTCCTCAAGAACGTGGAATGTTTGTGTCAATGTCAATGTAGATTGATACATAATCGGTCGGTGATTTTGGCTAAACGTAAATTTCGTCGTCGATTCGCTGGTCGTGTAGCATCAACTGGGCAAACACTGCGGCGTTTATCCGCTCGACTAGAGGAGTCTGGGTCAATATGGGACAGATGCAGACGTGATCCACTCCGAAGCAGCCCTTCGATCCAGAATATCGCTGCATTGGCTGCAAATTTTCAAGAGGGGCCTTAAATATCAACCAGACGACGGGTCACGCAATTGGGCATCAGTGAGTGGTCTTTATAGCGATTTTTGGTGGAAGACGATTTGAAGATGTTCGCATACAAAATCCAAACAGTGCATCAACTATTGCGTGCAGACCGCCAATCGCGTGTAAATCTCAGCCAAAGCCTCCTAAACCTCGACCGAGATGAGAAGGATAAGCAAAATTATCGCTTCTGGCGCACTGAAAATCCTCGTGCAATGCATGAAGAGCCATTACATTCTCTCGTAAGTCACTGTTTGGTGCAGGGTTGACGGAGGAAAGGTGATTGGCCCATATTTTTCGAGGATGGGGTCGGCAACACTGTTGCTGTGACTGGTGAGCGCTACAGAACTACGATCAACGACTTCTTACTGCTGCAAACTGAGGAATTGGGTTTGAAGAACCTGTAGTTCCAGCAGGATGGTGTAACCGCACACATAGTACGAGCGACAGTGGATATACTTCAGCATACGTTTCCCGGCCGCTTAATCTCTCGTTAAAAGATCGTCCTATTTGACCGTAACAGGCTTCTTTCTATGGGTTTTTTTGAAGTCCCGTCCCGGGTCTATACGAACAAACCATAGGTATTGGAGGTCCTAAAGAAGAACATCCGACTAGAAGTAGAGAATTTATCGACAGTATGTTTGACAAAAATCATGGATAATATTGTGAAACGAGCCCGAATGTGCATCTACTCTGGCAGCGGCTACATGACCGATATTATCTTTGCGATTTAATGTAACACAATTTAAACATCAGAAAACAACTCTTTTATTTACGAAGTTACTGCCTTAGTAAATCGCGTGAGGATTTTTGCGCCACCTCGTAGATTGTAATTTCTTAGTTTCCAGATTTGATTTTGTGGCATAAACTAAAAAGTACAGTGCGTAAGTATTCTGCAAAAAATTACATAGGCTTTGGGAAATTTGGTACATTTCTATACTAGCAACTTGTAAGAATCTAATACAACAAAAAATTACAGTATTGTCACATCTACTAAGTGAAAATGTGTTAATCTAGCTAGAATCTAACAAGATAACAGTAGTATCTCCACTAGTAATTAAATAATGAATATTTGTAGTATTTACTGTCTCGCAGTAAGACGAATTATTTAATAGATGGGGGCTAATTTCGAAAATTGCAAACGATAAGGAAATTCTAAGAATTAGTGTTTCAAAAATTTAGGCAAGGTGGACACGTGTTTCTAGCACAGGATTATAGCTGTTATCAACACCTTCCAAATATAGGCGCAAGACATCACTGAATTGGGTTATGAATCTGCAGGTGTTGATAACACCTATAATCGATGCTATAAACACGTGTACACCTTGCCTCAATTTTTGACAGAATAATTCTTACAATTTCCTTATCGGTTGCAATTTTCGAATTTAGTCCCCATCTATTCCACTAGTAATGATTAGGTATCGTTTTACCTACACAGAATATAAATCTACATTCTATTAATGGAACATTGCTTTTGAGGATATATTATATAACTTAGATAACAATACTATTTCCTACAATATACAAAAGAAAACCAAGATAATAAAACTACAATAAAAAAAACCATAACCCAACTTACCTCTTACTTTTCCTCCAACAAGAAGGAATAAGGAATTATCCCCTTCACTTTATTTCTTCCTCTCAATTCTCTTCCTTCTAAATGTTTTCCATTATCCCTATACTTTCTATTCCTCCGCCCAAACACATTCTTATATTCCCCGTAAAACACCTTTCATCAGCACTCCAATTTATTCTCGTACATATGTTCAACCAATGTTCATATCTTTCCTTATCTCTTCCACATGTCTTTCATATCCTCACACTTTCACCCATCCATTATCTGTAACCCCTTTGCTCACTTTTACATTTAAATCACGCAATCATTCTTATTATTTCATGCTTACATCTGCTGTCATATACTTTGACATTTCCTCCACATTCATTGTACTAAAATACTTCATATTGTATCTCCCATTCCTTAATTTTTTACTTCTTTCTTGTTCATCAATATCATTCATCCGTATCTCAACCTGATTTACAGCTTCGTTCACGTCACACATTTTCTCGCAGCATCTTTTCATTCGACCATCCTATTCTTTCATTCCTTTCTACACTTTTATTCCTATTCTTTCATTCCTTTCTTTCATCCTATTCTACACTTTTTTGCCCATTCTTCATACATCTACCCCATCTTGAATCCTCACATCCTCCCTTTCAATCTGACATTCTGATACACTATAATCCTTTGGTCATAATACCTTACTAACTTCTTTGTTCCTTGATTTCAACATTTCCACTTTTGAGAATACTTCCAGTTCATATGAAATATGAACAGAAAAACATGATTCTCAAAAAAAAGAAGTTTCTTTGAATGATTCTTCAGGAGTGTTTTTTTGTATTATGAATTAAAACATATACTGCGTGAGCATTCTGCAAATTCATTGAGTTATTTAAATAAGCTTTAAGCTTTCAAACCTGCTAATGCAGTAGCCTCAAAATTAAAATGTACGTTTACATGTATGAAAAATTGTTGCTGAAACCTGTTAATCCAGGATCTTCAAAAATTAAAATAGGGTGCAAAATTATTAGGGATAATGCGATTTATTTCTGATGCGTGGCGAAAATTGAAGCAAAAACTTTTTTCATCTTGCTTTGCTACAAAAAATAATCATAATCTTCAAGGAAAAAGTTGTGGGCGTCACTGCCACTCCATCTTTCATATACTGGAAGTAATCGTCTTATTACAAAATAAAACTTGATCTATTTCCTTTTGATCATGGTACCTTATAACTGGTCTCATAATAATCGGAATCATAGATCAGAAGGCCAAAGGCCAAAAAGTACAAAAGGCCAGAAAATGTCAATAGGGCCCAAGTACAGAAGTCAAAAGCATCAAAAAGATAGAGGGTTAGAAAGGCAGAAAGGCAGCAGGTCAATAAGCCAAAAGATAAAAAAACGTCAAAAGAGTCAAAAACGACAAAAAAGGACCAAAAGACAAAAAAGGACCAAAAAGACAAAAAGCTAAGAGGCTAGAATGTCAATCTCATTAATGTACACTTCGGTATACTGAACATATTCCACTATCCGATTTACAATATACCTTTAATCAGAGCACACAAATTGAGAACTTAATTATGTCAGAGATTGTGCACACAGACTGCTGAGAGTATGATTAAAACTTGTAAAAGCATATAAATTTGATTTCAATTTTAAAATCCATAGAGGGGGGAAAATCTAGAACCAATTTTGATGCTCTCTGTTGTAGAATATTGCTGTACTCATTTTGGTGCTCTCTGCAGTAGAATATTGCTGTACTACACATAAGGAATAAGGAAACTATGATGCAAATCTTTAACAAGGGAGGGTTACAAGTAAATGTTTATTTTATATGTTTTTAAAAAGGGTACAAGTCAAAAACCTAATTTCATATCCTATTTACTTGTGAAAATACTCTAACTCCAAATGCCTTCTGTTGCGTGTATGTACCATTCTATAAAAAATATATTCGGTTGTAAAACAATAGTTCTGCACACCTTTAAACTGTATACACTGCACGCCACTGGTAAGGTTATTTAGTAATTATTAAAAACTAGATATTTCAGAAAATTGTAAATTTAGAAACTGACATTTGCGTTTCTATTATTGAAATGAATGAAGAGAACGGTGTTTGACGTTGTACATTGTTAAATATATTATTACGCCAGATGTTGCTTTCATTATCGAAATGGGGAGGCTTATTCGATCAGAATCTAATTCCAGAATTTATAGAAAAATCACATGCGATTTGCTATTTAGATATTGTACGAATTATATGTAAATACAGTGCGGAATCATGTAACGCTAGTTATAATAGTCGTTATTTTATATTTCTAAAAATATTAAATCGAAGATAACTTCTACTTTTTTCAATACTTTACCGTGATTTACAACTCTTTAGAACTTAAAAGACTCGTCTTATTGTAAACGTAAGTTATTTACATGAAAAATATTACCAACATTTTCAGATATGATATGTATGTGTAACAAGCTTTCCATTAGACAACAAATTATATCTGTGGAACTATTAAAGTTGGATCACTCATGTGCGGTATTGTTTTAAAGAGAATCACTAAACAAGTTTTAAAAGGTACGTTTATTACTCAAAATGCAGTCAGTATTATTAACTGGAATGTGCAGTCATATTACTCCGAACTTTAAAAGTTCCCTATGATCTTTCGACATACAAAAAATTAAAAAGAAAGATGCAGAAGCATAGTTTTCAAGGAAATAAGCTACAATGTTTGTAAAAAACAAGAGTAGTTTGTTTTTTTAATCTCCTCATTAACCATGTTCTATTTTCATTCAAATAATGCATATGGAGCTTTCGTGTTCTAAACTCTAGTGGACAGTCTGAATTTGTTAAGATCTTCCCCCCCTGTTAATCCTCTAGGAGTGTTCCTACTTGAGTTATCTTTTCATTTCTGTGATCTTTGAGTCTACTGATCAATTTTTGACGACTTTCTGTTGCCACTAATATCAGATCTGGGCTTTCGGTATCTCTGCCAAGATTTTTGTTCATCACATAGTATGGAGTGTCGTTTCCCTTTCTTAATATATTGTTGTGCTTTATGTCATCCTTTCTTTAGATTTCTCTGAACCTTGCACCAATATCTTGCTGCCATACATAAGATGAGGCTATCAATAAATTAATTATAATCTTTGCCTCGCGCTGTTTGTTAGCTTGCTATCCCATCGTAAAATGGGGTACAATTTATTGCCGATTTTTGAGCTATTGCTCCTCCACTTTTTATATGGTTCGTGAAATCTAATCTATCAAAATTGATCCCAAGATATACCGCCTGGTTTTTTAGATTTTACTTTTTTGCCTTCAAATAGAATTCCGTTAGTATTAGGTATTCTTCTTGTAAATTTTATTAGCTCCGTTTTCTGTGGGTTTACCTTGATCTTCCACTTATGCAAATATCTCAATTCTGTCTAAGCTTCTTTCCATTAGTTTTATTGAGGTTTCTGCTGTTTTTTTGCTACATATTATCGCCATATCATCTGCAAACTGCACCAACTGCACTCTGACTCTTCCTGGAATTTGGGTATATCTGCTACAAATGGATTAAACAAGCCTAGCGACACGGACGATCCTTGCGGTAATCCTTCAGATTTCCATTCATTTGATGTCTCCTTTCCAACATTGGCTTTATAAACACTTTCCGTAAAAAGCTTTCGCAGAATTTCTAGACACTAGACTCTCTAGAGAACCCTGTTAGGTAGAACTGCTGGATGTGAAAAATGCATTCAACACAGACTGGTGAAGTATCAAGAGGGGCCTAGCTATAAAAGCAGTCTCGCCATAGCTACCCGTTTGTCCCTCCAGTTTTGTTTAGCTATTTGGCAGAAAGGAGACTGGTTTATATCGCGACGGATGGTGTCCACAAGGTATCAGACTTGACATGTGGGCAAGGTTCGGAGCAAGTGCCGACCTTGTGGAATGTGATGTACGATGGTATGTTGAGGTTGCGTCTCCCGCAGGGAGTTAAATTGCTCGCTTTTGCTGATGACGTTGCAATCATGGCAAGGCATAGGCTAGACAAAAACCCTGAGACAAATTGAAGAATGGACAGCTACTTATCGCCTGGCGCCTCAAAAACCAGAAGCCATATGGCTTAAGGTAAGAAAGCCGAAGAAATGTAAATTTGCGTCTTAGAGCACAAAATGCAGTATAAGAGCGAGGTGAAATACTTGAGGGTGATGATAGACATATCGCTTAAGCAGGAAAGCATGCCAAATATGCGGCTGATAAAGCAAATTTTGTCAGTTCCCACATAACTAGCGGGATCAAGAGACTCTTATACAATGTCACCGAGTTGGTCGCACTCTATGAGACACCAGCTTGGGTGGAACTATTGGATACTGCGATGATTGCAGGATTACTTGGCCGAACCCAACGAGCAGTTCTCATTGGAATGATCTGTTCCTACTTCACAGTTTCTGTTAGCAGCAGGCGTAGCAATAAGGCTCCAAGCAAGAGAGAGGCTGAAGATATACGCGCGCTAAACGTCTACAAAATAAAAGCGCGGTGAAACCCTGGATAGGTGGCAGGAAGAATGGGATAATAGCGTGAAAGGACGACGAACGTACAGAATATAATCCTAAGGTTAAATTGTGATATGAGACAGCGAGGACCAACTACAATCTAACGCAGGCTTTAACTGGGCATGACAATTTTGACGCGTATTTGCATCAAATCTGGCGTATACCGTCCGATGTTTGCGAATACTGTGACTCTGATGGTATTGACAGTGTACAGCACACTCTATTTGAGTACGAGGCCTAAAATGTGGAACGTCAGAATGTAGAGAGAATTTCAAACCTGACAGAGCTGGGAAGATAATCTGTACGCTTTTTCCCATTGTGCAAAGTCAATTCTGAGGGAAAAAGCGATAAGAGAGAGAGAGAGAGAGGGGGGGGGGGGGGGGCCACCGATACGAGGCGGGGGGGGGACCGCACAAATCATTGCCCCCCAGGGGGGAAACGAAGGGGTTTTTTTGTTTTCGCGTAAAGGGGGGTGTTAA
>WYDF02221983.1:0-15954 GCA_009867245.2 Adranes taylori | reverse complement strand
GGGGACCGCTGGGCGGGGGGCGAGGGGGAGGAAGGCGAGGGGGGGGGGAGGGGGGGAGGGGGGGGGGGGGGGGGGGGGGGGGGGGGGGGGAGACTACGATACGATGCAGCGAGAGAGACGCACAAATCATTAGCCCACAGTGGTGAAACGAAAGTGTTTGTATGTTATCGCGTAAAGAGAGTATGTAAGTCTTCCGTTAAAACAGGTAGGGCAGTAACAAGTGGCTATTTTGTAGTGTGACAAACAGGTACCGGTATAACTGGCTGGCTCCCGGGAGTTTTTAATAGGCTGACCCCACATAACCATCGCGTGATAACCATCGCCGTATCGTGGTTTTCTCTCGGTAAAAAACAAGACTCTTCTGCGAGCATTTCGCGTTTTGCGGAGACATAATTTAGAATTAAATTGTCCAGATCGATTCTTTGGTCACCAAGCGATTATCGTGGCCCTGCGGTTGGTGTCTTCAGCGTAGCGTTAAAATAGATATTAATCTAATCACTTTTAAAATCATCTTTCGAAACAAGTCAAAAATGTTAATCAACTATCAAATCAAATCGACGTATGACGCTACGCAACAATAGCACACCCTTACTCTTCAGCAGAATCTCTCAATTTCTCTCATTTTCACTTTTCCGTCTTTTTCTTGTATTGTACTTTTTTTTTAAACTCTTTTTAACCAGAAGACGACCGGTGTGAAGAAAGCTAATGGAGAAGCCACAATCAACGAGTGAATGTCACCAATGGGTCAACATAGCCAAGCCAAGCAATCAATTCGTTTCCAACAGCCAGACCGTCTCCATTCACTCGCACCACGCAACAACGTATTCCACTCGACGTAGCACTCCACATCTCCAATTGCATCCATCTTCGATTAACATCTCCGCGATTTCTTCATCATCATCAACAGTGAACCCGCGCCACGCCAATCTAATCCAACCAGTATCATCGACAAAGCATCAGAACTTTCAGAAGAACAATCTTAACAATTATCATATCGGATCTACTTCGCTATTATTTTATCTTTGCTTTTTTTTTAAAGAGGGTCGTCCTACTTTTGCGTTATAATTAACTTCAAATAATATGTTGAGCGCGGGTAGAATGACTTAATTTATTATAAATATGAAAGAAAATAACATCCGTAATATTCGAGGTAAGCATACAAGAAAAAAAGTTATGCTTGTCGCCGCAAAATAATTTTTTTTATTGTAATACCTATTTATCTACGTATTGCTTAATATTATAATGAGCCGGGGATTTCAAAAATCAGCCCGACTAGATAAAATAAATAAATTGAGTTTCATGCATAAGCATTATATGTTACAAGAAATTCTTATAGTCCATCAGAAGTAAAGATATAACCTATTACAAAGTTAAATGTACAAATATGTTTATATCTTTCTATGTATAATTCGAAACTATTCCAAAAGTACTGGACAGATTTGATTGAAATTTGATAGACAATTATATGAAACTTGTCCGTAGTTCATGGTGATTGATAAAATGATTTCAATAATTTGAAATAATTTAAAGTCGTAGTACTCCAAGTACCTCAATATAAAATGGTATATATATATATATATAATGCCTAACTAGCTAAATAGATCTATTGAAATAATTGTAAATGAAAATGCTAGAACTTGGGTCCAATATTGTTCAATGTTAACTATAATTAACTTACGTTTCGTCTTTTTTCTTTACAACCATCATAAGACTTCTAAGAAATTAGTAGTGCTAAAAAACTTTTCAGTAAAACCCTGTATATTTTCATATTATTATAATAGACCTCGTGATTCTCTTTAAAACAATACCCAACACGAAGGGTATAATTTTAATACTAACAAAGATCTCTAAGATCTTTGTTAGTATTATATTTTTGTCTGTAATTTATTTAAAGCATTTTAATTGAAGTGTACACCTCGTGACTTTAACGAATACTGAAACAGGTTGTAATACGAAATGGAAATAAAATTGTGAAGGAGGCGGACAAAGTGATACGAAATTTAAATGTATGTATGGTGTTGATTGGTTCCAACTTTACTTACACAGATAAACAATTTAATGGCTCCCTCCATCATTTATTGTTTTAAAATATTTCACATCTTTCACTTGATCATATAGGATCATAAATTTTTAAAAGTGTGACGTGCGCATTTAACAACCTGTAATCCTACTATCTACACGTCACAAATTTTAATTAAGAACTGATATAATCGAAACACCTGTACAAACGCAGTGTTAGAAACAAAACTTCACGTAAAGTGTCACATCAAAATTCATTCATTCATTCATTCCTTCCTTCATTCATTGAATAGGAGACCTCTAATAGATTATATAGTTGCAAATAGACAGTAGTGGGCAGCAGAGGTAGACATATAACCATAGTTGATGATTGGTATGTAGACCTTCTATAGACATTCGCGTATAATTATAATCGACGGACGCGAGATAACCTAGAAATTTTGTATACATGCATCTAGAGATAGTTAGTTGGTTGGTTTAGATATGCTAGACACCTCATCGCATTCCGAAACTGTGTCATCATTTCCGACTTGAATTGCACATTGCTTTACCGCTAGTTAAAACCTATTATGTAGTATCTAGCAATACAATTAGCTTTTATTGGAAAACACATGCACACTCGCATTGTTTAAGATTGAAAGAATGTGGAAATTCTAAGGTCGTACGTATATTTTTTAGAAATCCTTTCACGGTATATTGATGATGCATTATATTTTAAATGCTTAAATCGTAAACATACTAGGTGCGAGGTATGAAATGTCCCCAATTTTAAACACTACAAAAAAATAATTGATTCATCAACAATTTTATTTACTACAATAGCAGAAATATTGTGTATCCACCTCATGGTTTGACAAAATTCGTTTCCATTCCCAACAGGGCGCTGACAAATCCAAACTTCCATATTTTATAACCATGGCTGTAAACCATGGCTTCTAAAATAGCCGCTAGTGAAAAAGTCGCTAGTTGGTAGCATTCATCTTGACGCCAGGTTAACGTTAGCAATTACTGCGGCCCATACCATAACCTGAGCACGCGAATGACGTCTGGCGGCCAAACGAATATTCTAATTCTCGTTTGATCCTTCACTTGGCCAAGTCGTTCGTTTTGTTTGTTTATAAACTGTTCAATGGTGAGAATTTTTTCATCAGAAAACACATTCATCAGGTATGTGCATGCTCTTTCAAACTATACCTTCATCATCTGGAGATCATAATCTTTGTGTATCTTATAAGGCTTGCTTAACACGAAGATGATTCTCGATATTTTCCGAGAACTCCAGTCAGGTAAATGTATTTCCTCGACGATATTCATGGCGCTTCATTGAATTCGAGCCATCTGGACTAGTAGCAGTTTTTTCTTCGGACCGCCTCCAAAGCGTTTTGTTTACACTATCAATAGCGTTGTAACGATTTATGCTTCGAGAAACCTTTCTATTTACATCCAAATGCTGGAGCTCTTTAACAATGGTTGAGTGCGATTTTTCCGCCAAATAAATTGCAATAAGACTATTACGTTTGAAATCCATAGCCAAAAAAATTTCTTGAGACACAATAAATGAAAATGCTTTCGTTAACAAGTAAATGAACATATGCCAAACTTGAGGTATGAAGGTGGGGACACTTCATACCTTATACCCTGTACATATTGTAAAATAAAACTCTGTATCTCAGAAATCGAGAGAAAAGAACAAATTTGTTGAAGCTCATGTTAAAATCAGCAAACTGAGGTTGTTACTTGGAGATGTAGTTTAAACGAATAGCAATGAAGATCAGGATTAAAACATTTACTGACGCCGCATGTAATGGTATACAAGGAATTAAGGAGTTCCTTACTGTTTGACAAGTGAAGACAAAACATTAGTCTTACGTGGCAAAAAACTATGTAATAACTACTGTGTTTTTTTAACAGAGATAACGTAGAACATAATATTAATTACTGTAGTAACGATTTTAACGGTCCCCTGAATTTCAAAATCCTACATTAATCCTACATTATTGTGTCTTCTTAATAAAAATACTACCAATCCAAGCAGTGAAGGAACTGGCAAAAATAATCAACAGTTTTTGTTCAACAGTGTGGGTTGCGGATTGGAAGGAAAAAGTGTGGTCTCTAATTCATTCGGACGATATAATATGTATGACGAGTAGTATGGAAGAGATGAGTGAAGTAATTGGGAGGGTGAAAAGGTTTATGGATGTATGGGCTTTGGAAGTGAATGTGGATAAAACTAGTGTCTTCAAGAAGAGAGGAAGAGTGTATAGGAAGGATGATTTTAATATAGGGGGGGGGGGGGGGGGGGGGGGGGGGGGGGGGCGCGGCGTAGAGTAGAGAAGGACAAGGAATATAGATATCTAGGCTTTATTTTCGCACAAAATGCGATGTGCAAGAAGCATATTAAAATGGTAACGAAAAAGGCAAAAGGAGCAATGGAGAGAATGAGGATGGTATGGGAAAGAAGATTTGGGGAGACTGTAAATATAAGGATGAAGATAATGGAAGTATGTGTGAATAGTATGATGTATGAAGCAGTGGAAGAAAGATATATAATTGAGAGAGTGCAAGTAGTATGTCTGCGAAGGATGTTAGGTTTAGATAGAACTACACCGAATATAGTTCTGCAGGAATTAGGTAAATATAAATGCTGGATAAACGGAGTGTAAAGAATGGTGAAGTTTGAGGGCAATGTATGGAAGGATGAAGGGAGTAGGTGAGTTAAGGAAGTATACATTGAAAGAATGATGAATGTAGGGAGAGTTATAAGTGAGAATGTATGGATTAAGAGTAGAATTAATGTGAATAGGATAGGATAGACGACGTATAGATGGTTTGAGAAGATGATGGGTGATAATGAAGTAGTGAATATGGTTATGTAGAGGATGATGGATGTGGAAAGGCAGGAGAGGAAAATAAGGATATGTGATAGTAGGTATAACAGTAAATATAGGTCAGGGAAGATGAGGCAATGGTCAGGTATTTAGTACCGAGATTAAGTATAGGGGATAAAAGAATGATTGCAAGGTTCAGATGTGGGAATGAGGAATGTGGAAATAGGTAATGGATGGAATAACAAGAGAGAATATGTTGAATATGTGGGATTGAAGAGGAATAGAAGCCATTGGATAAAAAAGTGTGAAAGGATAAAGTGGAGTGAAATTGATAAGGAATTAGGGGAGCACTGGAGCGAAAATTTGGGAAAGGAGAGCAAGGGATTAGAACTTAGGAGGATTAGAAATGAAATATATAAAAGAAGATAAAATAAAATGAAGAACGGGAGAGAAGTAGTTAGAGAATATGTTGCCTTCCCTTCTCACTTCAGGAATGTAATGGGTTGTATATAATTATGGAAATTTTGTAGAAATGATTTAAAATTATTGTATTGTTTTGAAATATGAATTAAGCTTAGTAGTTTTGTACAGCTGTTTTATGCCAAAATGAAGGTGTATTTATTTATTATTTAATGAACAGGATTATAAAATTAAAACACTATCCAGAAATTGGAATTTAGCCGAAATAATTACAATTCCTAAGAAAGATAAAGATCCGTTACGCCCACAAAATAGAGACCAATAAGTCTTTTGAACTGATTAGCTAAAATAACAGAATCCCTAATAAAAGATGTCATCCAGGAATAAGTAGAAGACAATCGCATCCTCAGAAAACTAGTTTGGGTTTAGAAGCAAGCTAGCTGCAATCTAGTAAGCGTCAACATTGGAACCATTGATGAACAGAATATAAGACAAAAAGCACCACTCGTATGCAGCATATTGTGACGTAGAAAAAAGTCGGGAAAGAGAAATCGAAACAAAAACTGTTTAGAGAACATTTACTACAAGGTTCGCCACTCTCACCAATCCTATACGACATCTACGTGGACGACATTCCAAAGTTAAACGACATCAAGAACGTTAAACTTCTGCAATTTGCAGACAACACCGCCATAATGGTAAATTCAAATCTGGAAAACGCAAACAAGAAACTGGAAGAAATTAAATCATATTAGAATGACTGAAAATTTCAAATCACCGATAGCAAAACTGAAATAGCAGGGTTCACAAAATGAAAACAGTATCCAAATACAATCCACATTCATAACAATTCTTTAAAAATCTGAAGTTCAGCCACGTATCTTGGAATGATCTTCGATTCAAAGTTGGATTGGAGACTACATGCCAAACGAAGGAAGTAATTTACTTGCATTGATAGCAAAAAGTATTACGATAGGCCAAAATGATGATAGTGGGCGCTCCCTGGTATCTTAGACTGAGGCAAGATCTGGAAGCAAAGGATTGGATTGAAGAAGCCACATAAAATAGACGGAAGATGATAGAAAGATTAGAAAAACACGAAGACGTCGTCAAACTTAGAGAAAAACCAAATCTCGCGTTAAGTCAACTTTATGAGTAGAACAAAACTAGATCAAAACCCCCCACATTGGAGTTATAGTACAAAAAATTATATCCCCAGTATTAGCTACAAGGGCGAAAAAAGGAAGAAATAAAAATGGCCATCTTCTGATGTGGATAGATTTCCAGAGGAGTTATGAGATTGTGATGGTATCCATTGAAGTGTTAAGGGTTAAGAGGTCATACTTTTGATACTGATTGTTTTTAGAGAAACTCTAGTTGCAAGTAATTCAAGTGTAGGTTAATAGTCTTCCGTGTAAATCTATTCAATTAATATCAGCGTAAATGATCTAAAATTATCTTCATCATGGTGGTGGATTTTATACATAGTGACTAATAATTTAGCTTCCACTTCTAGTAGAATATGGAACAACAATATGCCTGTGGAATAATTCAACAATAGATTCAAGTGTCGAATTCAGATTAAAGTGAATTTAGTTTCATTGTACGCATAAAAAGCTCAGTTAATGATCAACCTAAAAGTCGGTCTCGTTCATAAGAATATCTAGAAATAGGTCACCAAAGGGTTTGTAACCACAGTTTTACTGAGTAAAGTAGCGATTGAATAAGAAAATTCCGAGTTGCTTACGCGGGATATAGTGGTTGTGTATTTAGGCTGTCTAGGGCCTGTAGGATGGAAGTTTAAGGAAGAAATTACCTTGATGGTTGTGTGAAGTCGGACTGTGTATGCAGTAGGGCTTGTTACCGACTCTCGTCACTCCGATAATCGAGGTATGGGAAATTTGAGATGCAAATCTTGTAGTAAATCGACTGAGGTTTTGTTTCGTAACAATTAATGTTTCAAGAGTTGAATTATTATCAGATAGAGTGTTACTGTCTGGTGCAATTTAAATTTCCTAAATTATTACTCGTATTAGGAAGATCTGGGTACTTGAAAAACTTTCAAGAGATCGACTACTTCGTCCGGGAGAGGTCGGCGTTGTCTTTGGATTTAGAAATGTGATGTGACAGGTAGATTGATCAAATGACTGAGATATTTTAGGAACTTGTGGTGTTGGGATATTGGTCTTACTGTTTATTGATTTTTCTTTCGGCGGGGATTTGTGCGACGAAAATTGTTGTACTTCTGCCGATATTTAAATTTATAATTATATGATTGGTCAACGGATTAAGTAGGTACCGTCGAGCCAATGAGAGATTGGCTAGCATAACTTAAGGAGAAGTGGAGGGAGTTTGCCTTACTTGGCTGAAATTGGGAAAGCCGGGTGTAAGGACTCTCCTCTGAAACTTAGTATGATAGAGCTGCCAAATTCTTGGCTCTTGCCGAGTTAATTTCCCAGGACAAAATGTCTTTGTGAGTGGAAGAAAAAATACTGTATATTAAAAGAGGTTTTTACGTCTTATTTAGCTGATCTAGCTCGACAGTGGAAGGCTGATAGCCTGCGTTTGGACTGGCTGTGCACGTTTAATCTTTCCATGCTTGTATCTTGATCGTTGGAATGAAATAATTGGATTTTTGGGAACTGGTGCGTTCGTATGGTATTTGGCGTTAAGCAATCATCAGTGCGGTAAATATCACGTGAATCTGAATTTTTGATGTCTTCGGCGACGACGAGTTAGGCAGCTGCTAATGGCTTCCCAATTCGTAGAATTGAAACATCTGTGGAATCGTCTTCCAGTCAGCCGTCCAGAAGAATTTTGTAAAAAGAAGTTTTTAGTAATTTTCTTTTTATTGCAGAAAGGGGGAACGGGTTTCGTCATTAGGTCGTGTGTTTTTGATTGTATTACATATCAACTTTAAGTAACATGTTATGCCACTTGGACATGTCATAAAAACTTCAGAAAGGGTAACTGTTGTTTCCAAAAAGGAACAGCTTATCGGTTATTAAACTTATATAGTCCGAAATCCCTTTTTTCTTGAACAAAACTTTTTTCCGCACCACATCCTACGTCATTCTTAAGACTTAATTTCTGGATCAATAATCTGATGGGCACTAAATTCGCAGACCCCCGGTACTGGCTATGCGGAGTCCGCATTCTGCATTCTATAACACTATTTTCCAAAGGCTTTAAGCTAACCATTATAATCTCGTGTACTATATATAGTCAAAACACCCTGTATCCATTTAAATTCTAGCTATTTACATAATATCATGTTTCTACAGATAAAAAACTTTTGCGTTGTTTTATAGCAAGGAATAAAATGCAACAAAGATTTGTTTTGCAATGAAAACTTGTCTTATTTCTTTTATCATTCGAGAAAATCTAAAAATCGTCATGCAAATTGTCATAACGCTTTCGGCGACTGTTTCGGAATTTTTATAAGATGTCTAATTTCAACCAACAAGCTTCATAAACGTTAATAACTCAACGTGGTTTCTGCTTGATTACAAATGCAAAACTGCATTCAGACTAAAATTGTTTCTTAGAAATATTTATCTTATTAAGAGGTGTGTGTAAACCAGTAGCAGTAGATACGAATGAATTTACAGTGAAATAAGATCTTTTATGTTTTACTCAAATCTTAAAGGAATTATTTTTACAACCTAACTTATACTCCATATGCCACACAAAAGTCACAATGTCTCAATAAAATTTTGATGGACATCTTAAAGATTACTATAGGAAGCGGATTTAAACAATTCAAACTCAACAAATTTCTAATCGGATTCGAACAATTCAACATCTCTTGATTGGCCTGAGATGTTTATTAGATAACCCATTTTTCCAGTATCAGCAATTGAATTAATTAATGGTCTCCACAAAGACTTGTGGAAATCTCCACAAATAGGTCTTCGGACCTCTGCAATAGAACATCCTATATTATGACAAAGTTAACCGAAGTCTTCTGTAGAATATCCATTGGCTTCAACAAACATATAATGTAGCGGTGTACGCCTGCATATGCTTTTGTAGGGAGAATGGAAGAATGTAAAAAATCAAAATAAAATACAAGCACGATGGATAAGGCACCTGCGAGGCGACTCGCACCGTGGAAGCGGCTACAACATCCCCGAAGAAATGTTTGCACGGTGCCGAGGAGGTTTGTAGAGTGATATCGAAAAGCATTTGAGTGCGTTTCGTATCAGAAGATGGCAGAAACACTAAGAGCCTCAGGTATAGACGCTGGGGACCTGCGCATTATTACCGACCTCTACTGGTACCTAACGACACAAGTAAGCCTGAAAATGTGGCAATACAGAAAAGTTGCGTCCTATCACCCCTTCTGTTCAACCTTCATTCTAAAACTTTATTCAGACTTTCAGAAACTATTCAGACTTTATTCAGAAACACTTGAGAGCAACGTGGGTACTGGATGAGAGTAAAATGGGGCAATCTGAATATATGGAAGCGGAAAATCCTGCGACGTGTAGTTGGTTCGGTGTGCGATGGGGGTGTCTGGCATATCAGAAAGAATGACGAGATACATGAACTCTACAGGGATCTTATGTTGGTGACTGAAGTAAAAAAAGTGCGGATTCGATGGCTGGTACACCTCCAGCGAATGCCAGAAGTCATGGCGGCGTGAAAAGTGTTTCACGCCAACCAGAAGCACACAACAACCAGAAGGGCGAAGATTTGTGGGCGCGTGCAGAAAGCGCTGGTTGAAAAACGTGGAGGAGGACCTGAAAAGAATGCGCGTTAGAGATTGGAGACGGCAGGCTAAGGATCGAGATGCGTATGAAGGGTGCCTTGGACTGTAATGCCATTGGGTAATGGGTAACTTGAGAGCACCAATATACACAGCCAGCGTTTCGGCCAAAACTCATGGTTTTCTCCAAGCAACCAAGACCAGCTACTTTATATGTAAACGATAGAGCCGTTGAACAAGTACATACATTTCGATACAATGAGAGCGTCATGAATGAACAAAGTGATCCGAAAAACGAGATCAATACTGGAATCGAACAGATTCACAGAACATTCACCAGCATGAAACACCGTATCATAGCACCCGACCTGTCTTCAGCTCAGTGTGCGATCAAGGCGCTGCTACATTTTTCCGGTCCTAGTCAATGTTTGCGGAAGTTGGACATTCAACCATGAGATGGAAAATTGTACACATCACATGGATGGCAAGACGGAAAAACATCGAAATCCTCAGTATGATGGAAAATCTTTAGAGCTTATGAGGGAAAAATTGATTTTGCGTAAAAGATCAATAGCACGACGCCAGAATTTATGGGCGAAGGATCTGAAGCTCAGACGAACAACGACAGAGATCTTCAGGCATGCAGTTTCTCGAGCTAAAATAGCTAACTGGCAACCTAATTAGCTAACTGGCAACCTGGCAAGCTAATTGGCAACCTCAGCAAGGTGAGGGTACTATGAGAAGTATATGAAATCGCGAGCTGGAGACAGAAATGGCCCCAAAGGTACGAGTGAGGGTAATTCAATTAGTTTGGATCTAAGCGAGGTGAAAAAACAAATGTAAACATTTTTAATATATGCATTTCTGATTTGGAAAAGCGCTGGATGGATAATATTGGAAGGAAAAGAAGTTGATCTCAAAAATATGCGGATGATGTCTTTTCAATGGCACATAATGGAAAGCATATAAATGAGATAATTTTGGGGAATCTCCAAACCTCTAAGTTCTTGTATACGGTCTTAATGTAGAAATGCAACTTCAATGTACTTTTATTATTATTATAGCAAATAAATTAATATATATATATATATATATATATATATATTTTCTCAAAATTTGTTCCTTCGTTAGGCAGAACCTCTAATAGAGAAAGTCAAATTTAGTCGTCGTCTCATTCAGTAAGCGAAATACATAATTGACAAGTAAAAGATGGTAGGAAGTTTCATTAATTATAACATTTAAAAACAATTAATAAAATTCTTAGAAAATTAAATAATTTTAAATTATATTGATTACTTATGCGATTTAAATACAAAATCCATGCAACTCGACTGCCTGCTAATTAATATAAATTAACATTTGAATATAGCAAAGATATTTAATTCATCTGGATAATTGAAGTATGTCAGTGAACGTAGTAATAAGAAAACAATATTATAATAAAGTTGTGCGTATAGACCGGGTGTTTCATAATTCTGATAATAAACAAAAACTTGTATTTACAAAAGCTGATAATTTTTTTCTGTAACTATTTAGTGCATAAGACACTATGCCAGTCGCAATATAAATTTGGGTTTGCTTGAGTAGTTTCTCTGCTGACACTGAAGGAATCAGCGTCGTATGCTGGCATATTTTGTTAACCTCAGAAAAACAAGTTCTTATGGTTTCAGAGTTTACATTTGCTATCTGTTGGGCTAGTTTAATCTATTCTGAAACGTTCTGCGCGGTGAGAAACTTCGAATTTGAAAAATGAAGGTACGGGAGAATCGGATAGTTCAAGTACCTGGAGGCCCTGGTGACTGAGAACAACGAGATCAGTACAGAGATAAAAGCACGAATTGCGGCAGGGAACAGATGATTCTACGCTTTTGATAAGCTACTGAAATCCTTAGTCCTCTCTAGGAAGCTCAAGCTCATCGTGTACCGCAAGATCCTAAGAGAGATTTGTGTAGATGGTGAGTAGCGCATTCGAAGCAACCAAGAAGTATAACTGCTCTAAGGTGATATTGATCTAGTTGTTGAGGTGAAGAATAGACGGCTGTGATACCTGTGACATGTTATAAGAATGAAGATAGGTATAATTCCCAAGAAGACTTTCGACCAACAACTGGAGTGCAGAAGGAAACCAGGCAGGCCAAGGAAGAGGTGGACTGATAACATCAGAGAGGATATGCAGGCATCGGGGATACGGAGCTGGAGGAGATGCGCTGCAAGCAAAGAGGAATAGATGGCTGCTGTAGGAGAGGCCAGGGTTCTATATGGACTGTAGTGCCAGGAGAGTGAGTCAGTGTATTCCCAAAGGCACGCTTTTGTTATTCTCAGCAAGTTTGCCAATCATTTCTTACTCCTGAAAACTTAAAGAAGCGTAGGAGCGACACATTACATAACCAATTTAATAACAAAGCCAAACTTCGCATGGTTGTAATGTACGCTCTTAGAGAAAAAGGATGTGTCGAATATATAAATAACGACAGGTAGCATAATTTTATCAATTTTTAGAGACTTATGCCCAATAGTATAGAAATTCTATTAGAAGGGTTAGAAAAAACTTCTTATTTGTTTCAAAATATTTGTAAGGACATTATTCAATTCATAGCTGATATGAAAAAGGCTATATATTTCTGTTATGTACAATATAATGTTGTTAAACATTATGTTGTACATACCTCTTCAATTTTGTTTGTAGGGCAGGCTGATTGGGCCCCATAAGTGCAAAAGCTCTGTTTCCACTTTTGTTTTCTACCGACCCTTTTCTTTCCTACTCTCATCCATTCTCTCACAACATTATTGTCGGGTTATCAATTAATCTCTTAAATATTCCAACTATCTTATTACTTTCTTATTACTATTTAGTAACTCTAAACCTGTGTACCCTATAAATTCCCTACGCATGAATCCTCTGGTCCCTATATTTGCATACAGCGCGGACAGTTACACTGTTAAGTTTGCCGCGGCCTGTGGCCGCCCTTAATTCACTTTTGGGAAATGCTTTGCACGTCAAAGTGTCTTGAATTTTTGAATTTGTCTAGCACGAATTTGCCAACCCATGAATCTCCCGATTCCCATATCTGCCTATGGCGCGGAGAGATCCGCTGGGCGTTTAGCCGTGACTCACACAATTATTTTTTCTAAAAATCCGCTAATTAAACCAATTTATTTATACTTTTTACATACAAACATTTATCGTCAGGCAAAACTACACAAATATAAAGTATATAATAATTACAGTGAATTATCTAACTTACATTTATAATGAGTCAACATAGATAACGAAAAATGCTTGTTGACTCATTACAAATGTAAGTTAGATATCAATTTATATTTTATATTTCGCCTGACGATACTTTAGTAAAAGCGAAATCGGTCGCAAAATAAAACTCAATTCAATAAAGAAGTAGATAAATTTTTAATAATACATTAAAAATAACCTTATAATATTATCATTATAAAGTTTATAATTATTAATCTTTTAGGCAGTGACGTACTAAAAATGTTCACTTCTTTTTAAATTTAGAAAATTTATAAATGTCTCTAAAAACGATTTAATGTTACAGTGCCAACTATTTGTTTAAACATCTGGTATATTGTGCGTATACACATAAAAAAAAACAAAAACGTAATAATATTTCTAGTTCATGTCCGTTTAATAATTATCTCAGATCGATTTAAATGCCACTGAAATGCTATTGACATAATTAAATGAGCGTAGAAAATATATTAAAATATGAACATTCTTTGTCTTTCATTCATACGAGATACTATGCGCTCTTTGTACTAATTATACAGAGATTCTCAAACACAACAATTTCAAGATTAATATTAAAAGATATTTGAATGCATTAGCCCATTTATCAATACATTTCTTACGGTGCACAGAAGAGTATTTGTAGGAAAACCTTGTCCAAAAATATTATGCTATGTTTTTTAAAGTTAAAATCGTAACTGTTATTTTCCTACGGCGTTGTCGGCGCCTCCGGTGCGGCCACTGGATGCCTTTAGCGCTGTCCGCGCCTCGATCTTGGGTCCCCTAAATGAGATATGTAAAAAATACACAATTTTGAAATGCAATTTTGTTCATTTTTTTCACCCATACGGAAAGTTAGGAAGTTGCATTGTTGGAAGGGCCGATTTATGCCTTATCAAAAAAGTTACGAACGACAATTCTACAATTTACAGTTATTGAGTATTGCATTTTTTGTAAGTTTTTAAAATTTTCATTTCACTGCAAGAAAACGTTAATTTTAGTATCATTTTATTTAAGGGACATTTTTAGACATTTCTAATTATAGCTCCTGAACCAGTAACGATATCAAGATGAAATTTAAATATGTTATGGAGGACATATTACGCTTTCGTTTGTATGTAATTGCAGTTTTGTACATGGTTGTTTAAAAAAAGCAGGTCACTAAAAATGTTGGCCCGCGGAGTTTGTGCATCATGCACTAATATTGTAATTTACGTGGAAAGTAATCATACAATGGTACAATATTAGTTTTCAACAAAAGTTATGCTATATAGAAAGTTCTAAAGGGTCTGGGAACAGAATTGTAAAGGGTTGAAGTACTTTATCCTTATTTAAAAAATACATTTTGCTAAGATTTATACAATTTAAACATGGAAATCATTGTTTTATGCGTTTTTATAAAGAGTAGAAATTGTCCTCTTTTCTAATTTTACGTTGTTTCCATTGTCTTGCCATGAAAAAACTTGATTTGGGCCCTTTGGCCTCATTGTGAATAGAATGTACACGCAAAAATAGCTTAAAAAGAGCCGACTTTATATCTGCTGTGGACGAAAAAATTGATTGATTTATCGCAATTTGTGGATACTAATATTTGATAACGCAAAGTTACTCATCAAACGGCGTTCGTAATAAGATATCTAAATATTAGATTGCATTTTGTTCATTTTTAAAGTCCATCTTTAAAAACTATGTCATTCGGCACGCGCGACAAAAAAGTGTCAACAATATCAATTAAATGCATGTATGTTTTAAAGGTCTACAAAATGCTAAATCATTTTTTAATACACGCATAATATGTTATTTGTTTTACAATTAAACTGATTCATAGGCTGATTTTTTATGTAATAAACGAAATTTCTTATTTAGATGTCAAGTAGTTTGTTTCTATTTAGTAACACCCTCTGTCCTAAAAATAGTTACTCCACCATTACCAGTTATTTAGTATAGGTAGATACGGTAAAAACTTTAGCTACTATCATCGAGCCAACAAGGTGAAAAATATCACTTGCAATGCTCACACTTGTTTATAACAATCTGGCCGATTCCTAAATTTACCCAGCCGTGATCTAAACCAATATTTCTAATATAAAACAAATCAAACAGATTAAAAATTGAGAATAAAATAACTGCAATATGTGTGAATACAAAAGTTAGAAATAGATCCTTGTGTGACCGCGATATATGATACAGGATTAAATTATTAAAATGTCGTTCCTGTAGCAAAAGGCAATACGTCAATATTAACAATAACAGAATACAACGCGACAATGGCAAGTAGCATGGAATGTTGATGGTTATAATATAGTGAGGCCGTGAGAGAGTGTTTCGTTGTTCGACTACATGATACAAGAAACAACCATGATGGGAGACATGTATGTTTAGATCGTAAAATGTAGATCGATATAAAAATAAGACATTTTCAATGAGCGCTTACTTTTCACTTCAACCCATAACGTTGCATTGTTGACGTAAATAAATAAATACATATATTTTATTTATTGAAATAAAATATTGCTCTAATTGCAAGTAAGATTTTATTTTCGTAATATTCATTTTAGTAGATATATGAATTTAATTTATGGTTTAAAAATGAAGTAATTAAACAAGCATTTTCATTTATAAAATACATAACACTTAAATATATTAAATATACAATTTGTAGATGGTATCTTTTACAATCTAAATCTTAGATATTGAATATGGAATGGGTTTACAAATAATACACTACATAT